>JACXGJ010003316.1:0-54950 GCA_016801105.1 Esox niger
AGTCTGGTGATTGGAAGATGGGTTGCACCTTCTCTACAAGACACAGAAGTTTATCATTTATATTCGCAACCTTTACATTTGAAATGAACTGAAAGAAGAACGACTGATGGTTGAGATGTTATTGTGGTTGAGTTGAAATCCTGAAAATAAGTCTTGGTATTGAATGTGGGGCTTGAGGTGGAGGAGGGCATGTTTTTTCCTCTAGAGCCACCAGGTGTGAAAAAGACCCACTGTCCACTCGAAAGAGTTTATAACAAATAATCAAAATATGGGATTATTTGTGGAATGTTAGCTAGGATGCATGTTAGCTAATTAATGCATAGTACTGTCATGCTAACAATGACATTTTGAGTGTAATTAATTGTGCATTTTATTAGTGAGAATCCCCTTACTGGATTAACAAGAACCCAGCAGCACAGCAGAAAGCATTTAACAGCCCTCAGTTGAGAGTAGGTAGACTCCCTTCCTATTCCTAGCTTGATTTTTATGGTAAGGAACTTGATCCCGCTCAGATCTGTTTCTGATGGTTTTAGATGACTATGAGGCTGTTTCTGATGGGTTTTTGTGATCCGAGGTGAAAAACAAAATAACTTATGAGGTTATAGTTTTGGATAGTTTTTGTTTTCCAGCTTTGACTGCATTTTAAGATTGAAGGATTAACTGTAAGACACACTGGACAAGAAGGGCATGCTAAATAACGAAAATATAGAATCATAATTATAATAACTAGCTGCTATTTTAGATGTGACTAATTATGAGTGATAATGTTATACAATACAACAAAACATATTAAGATGTAAGCATAATATGGATGGTAAGTGGTAACTCTTACTCGTCATTATTCATAATTATTCATGATTATTCATAATCATGTAAGCAAACTAATTCATCTAGCGTTTACAAATAATCCATATACTTGCATTCTCTTTTTTCTAAACAAAATCTGAAAATATTAAAATAAATTAATAAAATGTAATTAATATAAGTGCCTACAGGGTTTCATTTTGAGCCCAATTGCTCATAATATATATTTTTGCAAAGCTGCCTCCCATTGGGACCTCATCAAGGGAGGTATATGAAGGCCTCTGTAGACAAGCTTGGGGGGAAGCTGAATTAGAGAAAGAAGGTGAAGGACTTGCTGTGGGAGAAATTAAAGAAGCTGGAAAGAAAAAAGTGAAGGCTCCAGAAGGCAGGGAGAGGGCAATACTAAGCCATATTACCCTCACTGCTGCTTTCCCAAGTGTCTTGAGAGCCAAGGAGTGGGAGAGTCTACATTACATTATGATGGCCGGAGCCCATTCCTCCTAAACCGTCACTGGGAGGCCACTACAGAGATGACACCGCCTCCCTATCAAAGCGGATTGTTTTTGACTACTCCCTTACCTCCTCCCCTACTTTTTCTATTTTCTTTAATAAAACTATCTCAATGGGCTTACAACTTTGTCCTGGGTATGTTCCATGTGTTTCTCCCTATTATTATAGCATGCCCCCAGAATTATTAGCAGAAATGTTCACTCTAGGTACATATAAACAAAAGAGGCTGTGCAAAATGTCATTGTTGTTCATCAGCCTTAGTGTGCACTAAAACGACCTTATGAATCTAACCTAAAATGTGTAAAAAAAATTAATATAAAAAAAATTGTTATATGGTCTGATGGTTATATGGTCTGATGAGAGTAAATATAAGCTTTTTGGCATAAAAAGCACCATCGTCATGCAGAAAATGTATATGGTTGTGGATCTGTGATGTTGTGTAACAGTTTTACTTCCACAGGCTACGGAAACCTTGTCAAGATACATGGCACCATGAACTCCATCAAGTTGCAGGAGATTTTAGGCCCAACCTGTCGGCTTCGATCAGGCTAAAACTGTTTGTTTCTTGAACCCGAAGAATACCTTCAAATCCACACAAAAATGGTTTACTGGCCAAAGAATCAATCTATTGCATTGAATTGATGGAACTGTGCAAAATATAGAGTGGTCCTTGAAGTAAACCTGATCCAAAGCACACATGACTTCAGAGTGTAGAGAAGATTCATCTTTCAGCACTACAACAGCCCAAAGCACAGGATCTCAGACTAGAATGAAGATTATTCTTTCAGCTTGAAAATGACTCGAAGGACACAGCCAAGACAACAATTGAGTGGCTTCTGGGCATGTCTGTAAATGTCCTTGAGTGGCTTAGCCAAATCCAACGTCAACCCCATTGTGTGTCAATGAGGAGAACTGAAGACCACATTCGCCAACACTCCCCATCCAATCTAACAGAGCTTGTAAGGAGAAGAATAAAGGGTCTGAATGCTTAAACAAATGGTATTTTGTCATTAAGAGTGCTTGTGTGTGGATTGATGGCAAAAAAATATGTAATCAATTATAGATAAAGTCTATTACGCCACTAAATGTGGAGAAAGATACGTTTTTTCTGAAGGTGCTGTATGTATGTATTTATGTATGTTCGACATGTGATTTCATAAATGTGCTTTATAAGCAGTTCTAAAAGACTTCTTTCTAGTGGACTGTAAATTGGTAAATCTGCACAATAAACTGATAAGCTGAAGTTGATGTTGAAACCATGATTATTTTTAGTCACTACAACCAGAAGAGGAAAGTCCGTAGATTTGACATAGTCTCCCCCTGAGAAGAGGACTGTATTCAGAGAATACAGAACTTCTTCTTACTGGTTAAAATTCCTCTTCCACACTCCAATTCCTCTTCCACACTCCATATGAGGTTCACTTCTCAGCTAAAATGTGCAATCCCCCAGTCCTTTATTTCCTTACTACAAAATGACGCTTAAGCTCTAAATGTGTCTTTGGGTAATGGTTCACTGGTTATAGAGTTAAGGATGAGGTAAGGTATTAAAGTTTATGGTTAGATTTAAGAAGACCACCACTGAAAGCTCTAGGAATATTTTTCTAAATGTTCAAATAGGCAGGAATTTTATGCTGAAGAAATATAACAACGTAAGACCAGCAAAGTCTATCCAGAGAGACAAGATTACAGAGAGACAAGCGCAGGAGCTGATGGTCACATATTGTTGTCCAAATTGGTGAAAGGCATAACAGATTCAATTGAAAGTTTGTTGGTGTCACATTAGTAAAGATTACATAATGACATGGTTACATTTCATGAGCTTCCTCTACTTGATACTGCACAAAACAGAATGTGTAATGGCTTCAGTGGGCTGCCATTTGGCTGAAAAGTATATGTATTGCAATAATAAGTAACGACCAACTAAACAAAAAAAGACAAAAGGAATTGCTGCCAATAATTGACTCAGTGTCCGACATCCTGTAACATCAAACACAAAACAAACCCTTAGTGAGAGAGAGTGTTTCAATCTATTCTATTCCGAAGGTGATCATTGTGGAATGATTGTCCCTTATAATAATACAACTCAGCCCTAAGGGCAAGTCTCCCTTCTTCCTTGCACACTTTAGGCCATTGTGTTCCCACGGCTTACGACCAGAGCCAATTCATCTAAATCCGATGGCCAACTAAATCAAATAAATCAAGAGTTTCCCTAAATATAACAATATTTGTTTTGGGGGATATGGGGGATAATTAACGAGCGCAGCTGCACTAATTAAAAGCCATCTGAGTTCCATTAATCTTGCTTGCTGAGTCTGATCGTTTTTCAAAAACGGCTAGCCACGCCTTTTTCTTGAAGCCCCTTGTCCTTGGACTCATTTTTCAGGTGATTTAGAAAAGCATTGGTTTATTAGTATTAGGAAAAACATGAAGGCACAATTCATAACTTAGTCAGAGACAAGGCACAGTGTATTTTGCCCATATATTATCCATGCTTGGAAGAGAGAACGTGTAGCTCGGAAGTGTATAGACACAACTGGTAGATTTTTGTAAAACATCTTATCGAAAAAAGTCTGTTTCTGCATTGGGTAATTTGAAATGAAAGTAAAATGCTCAGATATTTTAAGAGACATTCTTTAATATTATTATTTCAACTGCAATATCGTTTTATCTCAACCTCAACCTATCTACCTCAAAATGATCCAGTCTTCTAAACGTATCCTGACTGACAGTCGTTACTGGAAAAACATCTTGCCATTAGACAGCCATATCCTTTACCTTTGTTACCATCTCAAAGAAAGTGCTGCCACCAAATAAGGAAATTAAAGAAACCAAGTTTGTTACAACATCTAGTAACCTCACTGATCCTTCTATGAAATAATGCCCATCATTTCCACAAAAGAGGAAAGCATTGGTTCTCTTTTGTAATCCAAAACAACATGAGCTGAATCTCAAATTGCAAACTACATATTATGTAATACAAGTACAAACTTTGCAGATGATGGTGAAGACAGACTAAAGACGAACTCTACACTGCCAAACTTTACTTTTCTTAAACAAAGATAGCTAGATACTGTTGACATCTGCACCTAATGGATTGCGCCTTAAAGAGCAATGATAACCACGCTAGTGTTGTCAACTATCAATGTAGGTGACAATAATTGACTTTTTTATCAACTAAAAAGATGAAAGAATCAATGCAAATCCCCCCACTGCACAAGGGGTTGTTGCCCATGGTTTTATAGCGTACTATGATTTGGGACATGCTAATCTTCTGGTATGCTAGTCTGAAATACTATAGTATGGACAGAAAGCGATTTGAAATGCTGGGGAAAAGCTGACTCACTGAAAATCCAAGTTTATTGAATTCAACTCATGTTCATTCCTTAGACACGTCGTTCTAGAGGCCAGTAACCCCCCTTTGAACCTGGGTCTCAGTGGCACTGCTGCACAGCCAAGCAACACATAAGACTACTACTGTGGTGCTTAGGGTGAAGTGTGTAATTTGTTCACAAAATTAACATAAATTTCCCGAACGCGGTGTAAATACTCTGACACGTTAAGATGTTGATGCATTCATGTTGTTGTGGGCGGTGGTTTGAGTATGAAAGGCATTGTTGTTTTATAGACTATCTTGCTTCACAGCGTAATCTTTTATAATTAATGATTCCCTTAAAAGTTAGTAGTTTGATTCAATATATTTCAGTTGTGCCGATTGCTTGATTAGGCAGGATATCATTCACCTGTGCTAGCCCAACTGGTATCTAAGAGCTGCAAAAAGCATGATTCAGTTGGCGTGAGGAATCTTAGACAGCAACACCTTTAGTTGTTTTCTCCTGCTTTATTTTGCACATCTTTTGAAGTATCCTTATCCATTTGTTTCCCCTATTCCAGTTGGTTCATGCACCACTTTTGCTGTGGGCTGTTTTCCCCCTTTCCAGGTTGAATTCAATGGGCATTCACAGGTGGTATATTTTAACTAATTTTAATAGTTGTTAGAAAACTTTTGATGGATAACCCTTGTCGATGCCTTTCCAGAACCCCTTTTATCCTCCCTTTGTTTTGATATGGGTCCATCCGGATCTTTGTCTTCCTTTACAGTTCCCTTGAATTCAACAACCGGTTTGTTCATTTCGTGGGGAATGGCGGCACACACCCACGCAGCCTGGTGTTGAGGACGGGGCTTTTTAATCCTCTGTGTAACTGACGGCTGGCAACATGCAGCAGGTCACCGACTCTCCGGTAGCTAAGAGGCACCAGTGACCCTCAGCCACCCAGGTGTGCAGCGTCAAAGACTGCCGTTGCACATCCAGGATTGATGATCTCATCAAGCTGTCACTACCGCAGAGAGGGCACCGGGGTGGGCCACACGCATGGCCGTGTGTGTGTGTGTGTGTGTGTTGGGGGTGTTGTGCATGCTTATCGTTGGACCAAATTGGGCCTGACAGCCTTAATAGGTAGAAGGAATGTTACCCCAAGTAATATATGAAGCAAGAGCTACCCGCCGATTTTACATGATATCTGCGGCATCGCGTCAGCGGGATGTTCTACCTGCCACACCAGAAGCCAAAAGCTAACTTTGTCATTATTGCAATTCATGAACAAGAACGAATGAGCACGTCGGCTATGGAGAAGCGTTGATTTCAGTGGCAGCAGTGTTGATTTCAATGGCAGCAGTAAAGCATTTCCGTTAGTTGAACAGTGATGGAGGGAGATCCTGGTTCCCCTCTGCTAAGGCGGTGTTTACATAGTCACCCAATGAACACGACGGTTCTTTCCCCCGCACACAATTTTAATGTATAAGCCAGACTACCGCCGACGGTTTTCGGAACTCTACAACAACACCATTCAATTCAAAATGTTATTTCATTTTCAGGTACACAATTCTAGGATGTAACTGACATAAATATTGACCAATTGCAAGCCCTGTATTTTTGAGGCAGGAATTGTGGATGCCAAAATCACTGGTGAAGCTGAGACAGAAAATATTACAATGTACATTATGATAATTGTGTTGGTTGTTCTATAACCTGTTGTAATCCATGTAGGTGTATCCAAAAGGGGTTCCTAACCGGTACTAGTTAGGTGTACCTAAAAAAGTGTCTGCTAGGTGTATGAAAATACAATATCAATAACTGCAATTGCAAGCGGATCTTTTTGTGACACTCAAAACTATGCTGGAAACCAAACATAAGTCAAGTATTTTTTTATTATGAGTACTAAACTCTTAATGCCACTTCAAAATTGTTTGTTATATTAACAATGCATTGCACATCTAATTTCATAATGGTATTTGATATTTACAAATGTGTGAGTAATTGATTAGTTTCATGATTTAATAAACTATGAAACAAATCATGAAAATGCTTTATGTGGCCATTATGAAGTGTTACCCCTCCTCCCAGTCCAGAGAATTTTTACGTTATGACAACACCACGTTGAAATGGTGCTCATCTATTGTTTTAGGACAACAGACATTTACAAAGGCAGTTGCTACAAATTAAACAGATGAAATGACTCCTATTTCAGCTTGGCTGGGCACAGCACTCAATGCAATGAGCACATTCACTTTTCAAAATATGCAACAGACTTGTACAGACAGTGCACAATTTAGCCCTAAATATGTAAATCTTGTTTGCAATATTCTGGCAAAGATATAACAAATTAATTAACTTGTTAATTTTAAAGAAAGATCATTAATTGAGTGAAATTGATGAGCCATGGTCAAATTGATGTATTTTTATCACTGTAATTCTGTACCACTCTAAAGATTCAATATAGCTAGAATAATTATGCAAATTACCTGAATTGTGCTGTTTTTGAACAAATCATTTGGATTTTGCTTTTTTAATTGGTCAAAAAATTGCATTGGCTTTGATCGGATTGGCCAAAAGACCAATAATTGGAAACATATTTGAAATGGCCTGAAGTTGATTTAAAATTCTGAAAGGACAACCATACGCACACATAATAAATAATGTAACACAGAGCACCATGTAGGAAAAAAGGTTTATTTTTGGGAAGTAGCCTTTTCTTTGTTGGGTTTAACCTCTCCCCTCCTCTGTTGTTCCTTATACTGCTTTCTATAGTACATAATATCCAGGGAGCAATCACACGGGCTAGACCCATTAAAAGGTAATGCAGCTAATGTTTGCGTAATCAAAGTTTAATCGGTGGCAATAGTTTTAATGAAAAAATTATAATTATCACTTAATTTCCGATAAGATATTAGCACAATCATTCATTTCAACATGTATGTATCAAATATTTACAGAAAAGAAAGCAGAATGACGCTAATCCTGGGTATGTGGTGAAGAGAAGGATATTTACACAGAGAGAGATACAGGAGATCTGACCAGAATTAACCTAAATATAGTAGGGGTATATTCTTTGGGGTCTCCATCTTATCTGGGAAAATGGACTTTACCAAATTATCTGCAAATTCTACACATGCCTTAAATAGAATTATTGAATATGCACGAGTGCAATTTGTATTGGTAGATATACCCATAAGTCACTTCTCTACTATGTAATGCTTTTGGTTTAGGTAACTGATAAGGGAAAGAAAATTATTAATATACACATTCACTTTATATTATTTCACACAGTATAACACTGAACACATTATTGATCTTTTACCTTCTAATTGCCAAGTTGGTACTCATATCTGGGTATCTTCATCCTCATGGACCCGTTGACAAGCCAGTTTACCACCCACACGCTTGGTGTTTGAGGATTGTATTAGTTCAAAAGGCTTATTATTTTAATGTTAAAATGGAACTAATGGTGAGCTGGACGCTTTTCACAATTATTTGAGAAAACAAGGCCAGAGTCAAGTCATGTGTTATTATTTGGTCACTTTTCGAAAGACCTCTCAAAATTGCCCCAATTATGTTAAATTATAACAAGGCCAGTGCTGTCAATCAACAAGGTCCAACTTTCCACAGAGCACCGTTAAAGCCACAGTCTGAAGTCGGGAGTTTTGGCCCAACAGCAGCCCCGTCACTTTACAAGAGAACAAGCTATATCTTTGGAAAATTCAATCACTCTTCCTAGAATATATTCTTATATTATTATATTCTTAGATGCAAAAGAGTCAACGGTCATTGAAATGACCCCTGAGCATGAGGTACAGGATCCAGACTGGTTCTAAACCGCAAATTGAGTTGGCAGCCAACTTTTCCTGGTGAACCAGATCTGTAAAGATTGTACTGGGTCGCACTTTTGAGTTTCTCTCCTTCCTGATGGCAGGTCTATTGCTAGCTGACATTGTATCAATCCCTGGCCAGTTGCCTTTTGCCAAAACCTGTGCTAGGTCATCTCTAACACAGTCCCTGCCACCGGGAATTTTGGCAAAGCCAGTGAGGCACGCGTGCAAAACAGCTGTTGTTTCAACAAGGCCAGCCAAACCCGTTCTGTCGCCGTGAATTATGAAAATAGAAAACAGTGTCATCCCGCCAGGCTGACACCCACTCCTGCTTGGCCCCAGCTGTTCAAGCAAAGTGCATGTACATGTGTTCACGCTCACACACGTGCACACATGTGCACGCACTGGCACGCGAACCCCAACATCATTATCTCGCTTACCCTTCTCTTAACAAACCTGTCCAGTGTTCTTAAAATAACTTGTGAATACGCAGGGAGGTACCATTTATGATCTAGAGGGTCTTTCGTTGCTATCTATCTCCTCCTTCCCCCTCCCTCTTTCTTTCTTGCTCTTTCTTCTTTCCGTATCGCTCTCGTATGAGCGCTAGCATATGTCTCCAATCACCCACGTCAACTCCACCCTCACAATCATTTCTAGATCTACCCATCTGTCTCCATCCCTCCCTCTCTCTCTCGCCAGAAACTCCTTCGTCCTGCCCGGTTTGACTCTCTCCCGACTGGAGCGGGTATCAATCATGAGAGCCGGGCCTCGTCAGAGAACGAGACAGACCAACAGACAGACAGACAGCTGCAACACTGAGGCAGCTAGAGCTTTCCCCGCTGTCCTCTTCCTTTCCCTTTTGCTTTAACAGCTCTCCAAATTTGTCCCACTTAATAAGGCCTCCCAAATGACCCCCCCTTCCTCCTCCCCAACCACTACCCCCCCCCCCAAACCCTGTTCTCTAATTAGGCACTCGTGGCATGTAGGAAAATATGATACTTAATTAATGATGAGATAAACTCCCTCTCAAGGCCCCTGTCAGAGAATGCCGACAATGTGTTCCTCGGTAACGAAAAATGGACGTTTTTCTTCTTCGTTCTGTCATAGAGATGGAATAAATGTCTGTCCGGTTTTGTCAGTCAATGTGGTTTTTGGTTCATGTCAGTAAATCATAGACAGCCAGGTAGAGGTGTCACTTTGGAAAATGAAAATGAGCATTTTTATTGGTCCCTACCGGTTTCAGTCCATTTTATTCTGTTTGTTGCATAATGAACCCAACTCAGGTGTACCCCGTGAGGACAGATGGTCCAGGAAGATGGATGGAGCTCATTTTGAGCCCAGCTGATCTCAGTCTGCTTGAGAAAAGCCATTTGATTGTTCTGAGATTGTCTACAAAGGACAGGGACCCTACAAGAACATAGAGAAACATAGATACCAAAAACATATAATAGACGCACATGAATTTATTTCAATTCACAAATCATTATTAATTTCACAAGCGTTAGATCATTTTTGGAAGAAATTATGCTTATGGGAACCGCTCTTCCTCCACACATTAAGGAAGCACTTGACCGTGACACAGAGCAGTACCATGCTGCATCATCTTTGACCTATGTAGGCCTATATATTAAAGCTATTAAAAATGTTCAAGGATCCAAAATATCCCTTACATGCTTGGGCCAATAACCCCTGCTGTACAGGGTTAATTTTAGGGGTTGATATTTGAGCCGCCAGGTCAGCTAAGAACTGCTCTGAGTTGCGGTCAAAGCAGCCCTCTTCCAGTACGATCGCCTCCCGCTGATCTCCCCGTGTATATCAAAAGCAGACATTTGGTACATAGAACAACAGATTCTCATTGACATCTAACCGGCTTCCTCTTACACAAGAATGTTTGTGGACGATAGCTGTTGGTGAGACCATCTGGCTCTCACTGGCCATCAGATTGACAAGCGTGCCTGGTCTCGCATGGACTCGTTACTTTATACTCATGTGGGCTTCTGAATGGCACATGGTTTATAGGGTACCAGAGCACTAGTTTGTACTTCTGTTCAGAGAAAATATAACCACTCCTTCACAGAAACGGTGAGAATGAACTTCCCATCAGCAGCATTACGACACCACACCAAAGACGGAGTGGTCAGACCGGAACAGTGTGGAGTTCCCCTGCAGCCTCAGGCCAGTCCAGAGTTGCCCTAGCTGATCCGTCTGATACTGAGGAATGATGTCCTTGATGTTGGATGAGGCGTTCCATCACGGGGGACAGATGCCTCCACGACCACACACGGTTCTTCAGGAGCTTTATCAGAGGCAGCCTCTGTACATCTGAACTCCATCCATCTGACCAGACTCCAAAGCTACACACACCCTTACACGCAAACAAACACACACACACACACGTACATACTTGGATTTGTACGGCACATAACATTTCACTGTACATCTAAACATAGTACATTAACAAGGGTAACATGTAAACAATTAAAATATTTAAATCAGTCTGAACAAAAGGGGTTCTGACAACCTTGACTACATTTGGCTACTGTTTGACAACATTTACAAGGAAACTGAAAGACATACAGTAACTGACAAATCATTCCCCTTCCCTTTTATCTCTCTCCAGATTTAACAACAAACTCCCCATTCTCTAATCATTATGTACATCTTTGTTCTTTTATTATCTTTTAACAAGCCTTCATTAACAGGATGACACATCTAATCATGTTTAATAATGCATGGGTGTATTTTGTCCAGAACATATGGCATACTTTAGTATTCAACATCAATTGTCATTTCCTGCCTGATGGGCTCTTCAAAAAAAAAAAAGCAGGCAAATTTTGTTGTGTTGGCAAGAAACAAGGAAACATTTGGGCTTCCTTGAAGTGGAGTGTTTGCAGATTTGTCTGTGTTTAGCGGCCTCATTCACGGGCTGTCAGTAAAGAGAAGTTGTTCACAGCTCCATTCTGAAGGCTCCCACGTGAAGGCAGACTGACAGGTGTGTAAGGTGTCTTGACGGAGGCTTGGAGGTGCGGTTCAGATGGGATTGAGCGGCTGAAGAAAGACAGGAGGGCAGGTAGACGGTGTTAAACGTTTCTCTTTGTTGAGCCCAACAGCTTGCTTGACATGGACGAGGTGCAGAGGTGCTGGTGGGGGGGGGTACAGCGTTTCTTCTTTCCCGACTCCTAGGCCAAACGGTCAGGGAATACCAACCATGCGCATGCGTGTCGGCACGTCCGATTGTGTTTTCCTTCTCTCCCTCTGCTGCGCAGTTGTCGATCAAAGTGGAGAGAGAATGGTGGAATGCAAATCGTGGCGTTCAGACGCCGATGATGGCAAATAATTAGACCTTGGTCTCAGTTGATTTCTCTGTATAAATAAAAAAAATATTACAAATAAAAAATGTAAGACGATTGAGATGTGACAATTACGAAATATGGCACATCAAAACGCAAACAAGGAACGCTGCCAAGGTGGAAGAAATAGGGTGAAGGTGAGAGAAGGAGTGAGATATAGAATGGTACTGTAGGTATGAAACCTTTATGTAGCCATGACATTGCAAGCAATGGCAGTGTGACTATGCTAGTTCGCTGAGCTTATGCTTTGGGATTTGTACACAAAACCGCTTCATATTCATAACATTTTGACAAAATTAATGAGGAGACAGACAGATTGAGACTGGCAGGTACGAAAACGGTACAAGTAAATCATCGTGACATAAGGAAAGACTCCTGGCATGTTTTTACAAATACATTGTATTACATGAGAAAACATGTCAACCAACTGATGCTTATGTCAATAAATTGCATTACACAGAAAAAGATGAGTGTCACATGGCTGAAATGGGGAGCATTAAATTGGAAAAGATGTCATAGGACCGAGGCTTATGTAAATACAGAATGTAGTCAATGGAAAAATATGAGGTAATTGAAGCTTAACCAAACATTTGCTTCATTTGGAAAATATCAGCTTAACAGAGTTTAAAGTTGAATGGTCAGGATACTCAATGTCAAAACATCTGCAGTCAATGGGAGAATATCAATGTTCAACAACACTGATTAATATATCTATGCGTTGCTTTCAATGAAAGATTAAGGCTCAAAGGGTTGAACCTTATTTCAATACATCTGCTATGCATCTGAATGATTCAAGTTAAGAAAAAAAAACACAAGAGAAAAATATGTAATTAGATAAGAACCAAACCATTTGACTTTTCCCTTTCAATCGTATGCCTTAGCATAGGAATCAATTGATTGTCAGTCATACTCCTGTTGAAAAGAATGTGTTGACATGAGCATGAACATTAGTACTGTAACATTTTTCCTATTGTAAATCATCATGCACCGACATTAGGGGCAAGGATGTGGTAAATATCTCTGTCCCATTAAATGAAATAAAATGACATCACTGTATTCATTTGTTGACGCTCATCTTTCCCAATAGAAGGCAAAGTATTGACGTTAGCATCAATTGCACCAAGCTGAACGTTTGGCAAAAACATTCCTGGATAACATTTTGAGAATGATAAGGGGATGTTACGTGATAACTGACAGGTAAGAAAGTGTATTCATTCCTGTGCCAGCGATACCCGTGTAGTGCAAAGGAAAAATGAAAGAGAGTATTAAACAAGCACCCGTGTGTGGTTGTAATGGTTAAGCAGGAGGAGAAAAACATCCACAGAGAAAGGAGTTACATGGAGTGAGAGAGACGGAGAGCTCAGCAGACGCACACTCTGGTTGAATGGATACATATCCGGTGTCCTTACTGTAGATTGAAGATGGGGTTCGGGGAGGCACAGGAACCACACGGATAAGTTGTCCTTTTAACCTATCAACTTAAACAGTACCCAGGGAATAAATGCTAGTAAGGGGAGAGATCCTTATGAAGTATCCAATTGGCTGTGGCTGGTTAGTGGGCCCATCGATTGAGGTCTGTGGTAGAGTGGATTGGGAGAATGGTGGTGGTTTGGTTGGGTTTCTGAAACAGGGATTGCCGGAATACCAGCCATGGTTGCAGTCAACAGCCGATGGAAAGTCCTCCTTCCCCTGACCAGTTCGTTCATCCAGTAGGGTCCGGGATGGTTTCCCTGACAAAGATTCATTACAGTCAAGAAATCCAGACCTATTTCTGTGACATTTACCTTTAATATCTCTTTCCTTGTCTGTGTTGAAATGCAGTGTTAGGTTTAGGGTTAGGGACTGGATATCCATATCATTTGTCATCAGATGTTGTAGTCCGGACAAGGGAGGAATAGATTCATGATGAAATTGCCTAAGTTAGACATAATTACCTATTACTTACGTTTTCGAGTGATTTGTCCAAAAGATTTATAATTATTTCTTCTACATTTATTGACGATTTTGTCGATTTTGTTTTCTGTAAATCAAGCAAAAAAAAGTATACCATTATATCATATTATTGTGTCTACTTGGTTAAGAAAGCAAATGCACCAGGGGGACTGGGATCCACAAACAATTCTAAGTACAGTCTGTCTCGTCCATGACATCTACATTTCAGGCTCCAGTTTCACCTCGTATTTACACTAAAGTTACATCACCAACTTTGGTAGAGCATTCACATCCCAGCGGACAACAAACAACAAATGAAATAAATAAGAGGAATGAACTAAAAAAACAACAGGAACAAAACAACTTACAACAAATCTGACATATTTACCATAACAGCCATTCCTAACTTTTTCTAAACAAAACGTGTCCATAAAATAAATGTTTGTTGTGTAGCTGCCCTTTGAAGCGGATTTGTTTTTTCTCTTTAATGATTCCCTCCGTCTGATGATGATGGAAGCCATGCTGACACCTTCTTTTGGTTCATCAAGTTCCTCGGCACAATTACATGAATTTACTTTCAATAAATTACCATCTTTGCATACATCAGTCAAATCACAGAGCTGAGGCGTTCGCAAACAATATGCATTATTAATTGCATTGTCACAGTTTATTTGGTTAACATATAACCGACTTCGACAGGCCCTGCCTTGATGGTGCATTTAAAAGCATCGGCGTCAGTTTTTTAAAAGAGATCACCGGGATGACATGCATGGCTATTCACCACTTCGCTTCTCACAACAGCCACAGAGGGATAAGTAAAAACCACTGTCAAAGACCAATCAGGAACTGCACTGAAATCAAATGGAAGAGTTCCCTTGCTCACGAGGATTGTAAAGGCAAAAAAGGGCTCAACTCTTAAGTAAGTTAAGTAAATGAATGGGTGATTTGAGGCAACAATTGATCACATAACTGATAAAAGTGATTCTGGGTAGGAATTAATGGCTTTTATACCAGATATTCTCCTTACAGATATAGGGAAGTGTTCACTGGTCAATATACACTATAAGGTCTACAGAGATGTACAGTAGGGCCAGTCCCAGTCGGGTCTGATAGTCCAGATGTAAATTAATCTCCACCAGTGTTTCCCGATCCTGGGACCAGGATTGGGAAATGCTGGTCTACACACATCTGGGACACTGAAATTAGTATTACATGTCAGATTTAGTACAACCACTAGGGGCAATGGAGACACTGTTACATTTTATTAAACACTCCCTTTGGATTTTCATTTAAAACATTTGTGATATGTGCTACCTTTAGTAAAATTGGAATTTGTTCAGCACATTTCAAATATGGTGTTCTAGTGATATTCCATAAAAAGCCTAATGTAATGTATGATATACTAAGGGGAGTATCTCTTAAATCCGTCCAGAATGTTACTAAATGCTGACCAGGTTGATGGTTTGTATTTTTCGTAACCCTCCTTCCAACAGTGAAGTGTGGAGGATTCTTTGACACTAAGAGAAAACTACACATCATTTGAGGAGATGAGTGGAAGAGAAGCCACTCATTCCAACTTCTAGCAAAGTACTGTACATGGTATGGAATCACTGATCTAAATAACAATAGTAGGAAAGCAGTATGTTGTCATTTTTTACAGCACACACAATGCAGGTAATACAAGGATAAAGGAAGCAAATTAATATTGGCACAGTCAAACAACAGGGAAAAAGTTTTCTTTGTCTGGAGCGGCATAGATCCATGCCTGGGACACCAGCCTGAAAGAGTTTGAATAAAAGTTAGGAAAGACACCCTCAGCCACCTAAAAAAATGTAAAGTGTATATGATGGGTTATCTAATGTCCACTGGGCACAGGCTCTACCCGGGCAGTTCATCACAAAGACAATGGCTTTCATAACCCTGAGTTATATTCATCAGACACCAAAGGGAAGAGAATGTACTGAAAACAGAGAAAGCCTCCTTGAACTTGTCCAAGAAGAAATGTGAAACGTCTTGAAAGATTTTCTGTTGCATGCCCTAATGAACACGACCCAGTTCTCCACTAATCTCCAAACCGTGTCTGCCCTGCAAGCCAAACCAGAGGGGAGGACAAGGGGAGGGCTATGGCTCCTTGCAAACATTTCGGTTAATTATGTATTACAGCTGTCCTTCATAAAGTTAATTACAAAGTCGCCGAGAGGCAAAGTGACTCCATTTGCATACGTACATGAAAGAGAAAGACATGGCGTATGCAAAACCTTGATTTTAATTAGCATTCTTTGATAGGAAGCCTTGTGAATCGACGTGGCGCTTTGTGAGATGCTCATCGCCGGGTCTCCTGATGCGAAGCGGCGTTGGGTGGAGCGGTAGCAGTGTTCGATGGAAGGCATAAAGGCCTTGGCACTAGGGAGGTAGCGCCACACATTCATATCAACCAGCAGTCCCATTTTCCACACTTTCACTCGTTCATTGGCCACGGAATACTCTCATCATAGCAGATGCCATTTTTCTTGTCTTCCACTGCCTGGAGGGAGGCAGAACAACATCATTTGTCCCTTCATTGATTGTGTCTAAATTGTTATTATAAAAGAATATTAGTCAATTGTTACCTCAGTCATTCCTTTCATAAGTGAACTGAACTAATATGACTTATGTGTTGGCAATATCATAGATACAAACGAATGGTTGAAATCTCACAAACTTCTCTGACTTATTAATTTGAAATCATTTTGGCTCACACAGGGCTAGTTCATTAATAATGTGGCCGTAGAGACAATTCAACGTGAATAGTTATAATTTCTCTGCCATATGCAAACCAATGTCAAAGATTTTCAATCAAGGGCAGAGAAATTCATAACTCCCCCACAACTGGTACATTTCTTATTACATTATTTAATATTTGAATCATGATTTGCATTGCATGCTGCCCTGGGCAAGAGGTTGGGTCTTGGCATATGGCCACCAGGGTAGCGAAAGTTACAGATCGCACCTTTCATGTACTGTTAGGTTAAATGAGACAAGTCTCTCCTGCAAAGGAGATTTAATCTTAATGTGACCTGTATAAGCTTAAAACAGGGGTCCTCAAATAAGATTTGAAAAGATCACACACAACGACTTTATACACATGCACGCACAAAACCTACACCGCATCGATTTTTACGGCCGCAAGCACTGCCACTTGCACACACTGTTCACACTATCATTCTGGCAAAGACAGAACTACAGGTTTCAAGCAAATTTCCTGTCATTACAAACACTTTGTCGTGGCTTAATGTCTTAAGTAGCTCTCTATGATCTGCAATAGCTGACACAACAAAAGGATTTTGCACTAGCAAATTTCTAAATTCCTCTGGTGTATTTTACTATCACGTTCAAGAGAACAGCTCCGGAAAAAACGAACAGACCACAGCACCTTTTACATTCCTTTCCAAATAAGTTGAAAAGAAAAGTTATGAGAGAGGAACAGAAGTGTTCAGTTTGCAGTGGTCTCTTAATCAATCGATCAATCAATAACATTTATTTTATAAAGCCTTTTTACATCAGCAGTTGTCACAAAGTGCTTTTACAAAACACCCGGCCTTTAACCCCAGGGAGCAAACAACAATAGTGATGAACTTCAGTGGCTAGGAAAAACTCCCTAAGAGGGCCAAATTTAGGAAGAAACCTAGAGAGGAACCAGGCTCCGAGGGGTGACCAGTCCTCTTCTGGTTGTGCCGGGTGAACATATTAAGAGTTCGAATTTTTATAGTTCAGTGCATGTGGGATAAGCCCGAAGTTTATATAAACCAATCCAGATTGGAGGCAAAACCGGAGGGACAAGGACGGGGGGGATCAGCAGAGTGGCAGCTTGAAATCGTCAGGTATCGTCTTGATCTGCAACACAACCAGGAGGACTTTGGACGGGGACCGCTAACGAGTCAAGCCTGGTACTCCCTAGATGTGGGTCGAGACCTCATGTCCTTTTAAGTTAAAACATCAGAACACAGGAAAAGTTAAGACCCTACACCCCCAGCACAATAATATAGCAGCATAAGACATTGGGGCTGAGACAGGGGGGTCCAGTGACACTGTGGCCCTATCCAGAGGAGGCCCCGGACAGGGCCCAACAGGCAGGAAATCAATCCACCCACATTGCCAAGCATCAACCAAAGGGACGCCCACCAACCGACCCCATCCTGAATGAGGGCCGAGTATTGCCAGCAGGGCACAGCCCAATTGCACAATTGCACTTAATCTTACCTGGTTTGACTGTTCCTCACTCAAAACCTTCCTTTTTGACATTTTTGGAAAGAAAAGAATAAGGTACAGTGGTCTCTTCATTTTTTCCAGAGCTGTAGGTTAAATAGCCAACCGGGTTTGGTTGGGACCAGCAGTCTGTGTTCACCCTGTTCTGGTTCCATATTCGGAACGCTGTTCACCTATTAAGTAAGACTGCGTTAAATGATGTGCAGAATCAACTCTGCTAAAAATGCTTCTTGTTGGGATTCAGGGTTAGGGTTTCACCCCTCTGCTGTTGTCAGCACCACAGCTTTGCAGGACCACGACTGAGAAGGTGGATATTTTGCACGCTAGAGTGGCTGAGCGAGTGGCGGTGTGATGCGCTGCTTAGAGAGAGGCGTTCGGAGGACGGGATCTCAGGGTCTCCTGCCTCATCTGCCAGGCCCTAATGATGGCATCCACCTGCTGTTTTATGGCCACAGCTGGAGTGGTCTACTCCCATTTGGCCCAGCAGCCCTGAGCACTCACGCTCTCTCTCAATCTCACTCTCTCATCTCTTTCTCTCCATCCCTGGTTCTTTGGCTTTCTTTTGTTCAATCTCTCTTGCGCCGTTCTCTCTCAGAGCTACTGCTCTTACACTCACTCCGTCTCAGCCACGGATCTCTCTATTTCTCCCGACATTTCTTTTTCTTTCTCAAATGCCTGTCCTCCTACATTCCCTCCCCCCCAACTGCACTCCATTCTGTCACTCCTTACGCCCTAAACCAGCCACCCCCTTCGCCTCGACAAACCCTCCTCCACCACCACCTCCTCACTGTGATCTCTCCCACCTTCCCCCATCTGTCTTTCTCCCTCCAATGGCTCATTGCCTTGATGCTCTTTTTATGGTCAACACCATGAGCACCTCATCTAAAACAGTGCGGCCTCGTGATGAAGGGGGATGGTTTTGTGGGGGTCATGTAGTGTAAGTGTGGGGGGGACGGGGATGGGGGTTAGCCGGCCAGCACAGAGCATCGAGAGAGGGAAACATCAGCTTTTAGGCGGAGCAATATGTCACACAGCTGGGCGACAATCTCAACGCTGCTGCATCGCAGCGTGTCTTGCTGGGAGAGTGCAGGACAGGTCGATCAATGTTGGCTTCCAATATGTCTATATTATTCCTTTTCTCTGCCCAGTCCTTTCCACAATCTGGAACTGTCATCTCCAGTCAAAAGTGCTGCTCTTAGGACCTCTGAGGTGGTGCAGCGGTTTATAGCCCCAAGCTGACCACCACAGTCTAGGTTCACTCCTACAGTGAAACATTTCCTTTGTCTTGCTTCTTTATGTTTTGATATCAGTTGTTTAGATTGAAAAATCGTTAAAAAAACTCTGTGTCTATAAAATACAATTATTATTATTATTATTATTATTACATATTACATAATTTTTATTATCATTTATTGCCTCTTACTCTATGAACGTCATGATGACCACACTGTTATTATATGATCCCGCACAGGGCCTAATCAAGCAATTCTACTTGTCCAGACTTGCGATAGGAGATCTCAGTGGACCTTCACAGCAGGTGTTTCTAGACAACTTCCCATTTGACGGTGGAAGATTTGAGTGTGGGATAAAAATAGGGGCAACCCATCATTTTGGGAGACAAGCTGGAATTACCCGACGGAGGGAAAATCATGATCGCTCATCAAGCCCGTCAAAAAACCCAAGAAGCCTTGTGGGAGAGGCAATGACTTGACAACATGTCAATACCACTTTGAGCACTTGTGCACACCAAGCTCTTAGGGAAATATCACTTACTTTAACAGCTTTTCTGACGAAAACCAGACAGGCTCAAGATTTGACAAGAACACTAAGAAATCCTATGCAGTTGATCTCTGAGACCGTGGAAAGACAATTAAAAAAAAGGTAAGACAACACTTCTTTGGTGATCACTGTCAACGCCAATACTGGACCAGACGGCGTGTCTAACTTTCGGCAGCATACGTCCGTCTCAAATCTAACTCGGGGAGGGAGTAGAGAAATAGCTTTCCGTCAGTTTACCCCCTGGTTCAGCAGCCTCTTAAATCTGTCACTCAGGCTCTTTTCAGAAGCTGACAGGATGATTGAATACAAAGTCGTATTAACAGTGACAACTTCAGCAGCAGCTTAGTAGACCTGAACAAACAGAACACTTAAATAGGCAGTCTGTAAAAACAGAGCGCTACACAGTACTGCAGCATGTATACTGTAAACGTAATAGGGGAAAGAGGAAGTGGAACACAATGTCAAAGAATGGTTTTATTGATTTATACTCTAAACTATGTTGTTTGCTGATGTCTTGTAATTACGTGTGTTTGTGTGTATAGTCAAATGAAAAATGTGTCTTCGAAGATTGAGTGTGAAAAGGTATCTGGCGCCTCAAACTGGTGTGGTAATATATATTACGTTCACAAAAGCAAATGGGAAATGTTTCCTTTCTCAGAAGAGCGGCCATAGACGGTGGGGCATCAAAGTAACTCTTCCCACTCAGACAGCAAACCCCGAACATAGTAAAACTACAGTTACTGGGTTAATTACATTGTTGTACAGACTTTGTATGTGTCCCTTAAACGAATGATTTCTCGAAATATTTTTTATTATTTTATACGTGTTAAGCATTGTGTTCTACAGGTAAATGTCTTCCGGATGGCATGACTACCTAATGAGAAACAAATGTATAGCCATAGAGATATAGTAATCATACTCATGTAAATGTGTGAGGGACTGTTCGTTGTTTTCAGGGTTTCAGTCAGGGAGATGATCCTATTGTTGACAGAAAGGGGAGTTTGGAGATGCAAACTCTGTTGGTTTTTGGAAAAATCGATAAATGGTAACTCACAGAGCATCAGTGAATCAAACTTCTGGCATACGAGCACTATATTTTTTTATATTTTAGACTCCCATAAAATGTCCTCTAAAGGATCCTTGGGCCAGTTTCCTGTTTCAGCAGTGTATTAGACTTACTCCCATTGTTTCCCAGTTACGTTGAGTTCATGTAACTGTTTCGATGGACTCGAACAAGCAAAAACCTCTGAACACAAAGATGACTTACAAGACACCAATGAAGCATCATTACCATCACCCTGGAAAGACTGAGCAAGGGAAAAACGACTTAAAGGTCTCAGAGCAAATGACTTAACTGATTAAAATGCAATCAGTGCAGACCGCAGCACTAACAAACTAGTTGTTAGATCCACCTCCTATTGACCTCCAGTGAGGTCAGATGCTGCACAGAATATGTAGTACTAATTAATTCCTCAAAGACCGGCTACTACTATATGTGGCCTTGAGCAAGGCACTTACCCCCAGGTA
Source organism: Esox niger (assembly GCA_016801105.1). Taxonomy (NCBI): domain Eukaryota; kingdom Metazoa; phylum Chordata; class Actinopteri; order Esociformes; family Esocidae; genus Esox; species Esox niger. The sequence goes on from JACXGJ010003316.1 coordinate 21,292, forward strand.
CGACAGAACAGCAGGGTGTAGCTTACATTCATATCTTGGAAGATGAAGAGTTTGAATCAACCAATTGAGACAGTTACAATTACTGTCTTCTTGAAGTTTGCAGGATATACACCTGAAAAACAGCTCCTATCCTATATATAGGTTTTAGATTGTATGTCAAGAATATCTTTCTCCACCAGATCAAGAAGTATGATAATTCTGATATGAAAGGCAATTGCTTAGAAACACAAATCTTTGTTTGCTGGTAGAAATGGCCACAATCTTAATGTAGTGGGAGTGAATTGGTCAACCTCTCATACTCTTATGAAAATGTATGGATCAGACAAGAGAAATAAAAGTATGTATTAAAAAGGGGCTTGCCAAAATATTCCCTTAGGCCTACACTAGAAACGTACATTTTAATGACTCTGACCATTGCCCACTTACACTATATTCAGTTCCACACACAAAAACCTTTTCCAGGTAATAGCTGTCCTATCAGGACCTAGTCAGGGCATGCATTTAAGGGCTGCAAAGGGGCAGCTTGGTTAAGAGGCCAAGACAAAAGACAGAGAATATACTGGAGGAGTAGAGGGGAGAAGGAGCTGCTATAGGAGTGTAACTTCAAGCAATGCTGCCCTCACCGGAGTATTGTCCCAGAATAGTAGCAGGATGAGGAAGTCAAACCACCATATGAACATGTCCGCCAGGAAATGCAGCTAACCCTGTAGAGAGGTTTGACATTCAGTTTTCATTTCCACTTCTCCATTGTTATTTTTAAAATTTCAACATGGGAAAAGGTATCATGGGAAAAGTAGCCAAATCTGTGCCAACAGTAACAACACTTACAGTCATCCAAAAATGTGTCCAACAACCCGAGAATGGATAGCTAAAATGTGTTAATCTTATACATAGTGGTAGGTTAGAAAGTTGTCGAAGAGGGTGTAAACACAAGTAGGTGGACTGCAGAAAATAATTCACAATGTACATTTTGCTGGCTGCCTGTCATTTCAGTATAGAAGGAAAGAAGGAAAATGTGATCCATTGGACTAGAATGAATAGCCAGCTAAGTAGTTCATTCCCATGCATACATTATTATTAGCTGGCTAAAAGAGGGAATATTAAACAAAAATGTATATTTACCATAGCATACCCATGTAAGTATAAGATATTAAATGAATGTAATATTTTCAAAGGAACATTGGAGAACACAATAGTCTCAACGTGCTTTGCCAAAGGAATAGATTTTGTGGGGTTGAACACGGCTTCTATTTGTGCACTGAGGTTGATTTGAATCTGGATAATGCTGACGGCCCTAGCCTTGTCTTGAAAATCAATGGACCTCCTGTGATTATCACCGTAACAGCTTTCTCAGATTTTCAGTTAGTTCTGCTGAGATTGTTTTAGATGCTCCCGGTTTAAGAAGAAAGGTTTTTTTGTGAAATAATGGGTTGCAATTTTCATTTTTTGGGGGTGGGTGGCGGGGCTGAATGGCAAAGCAGTCACTAGCTACATCACTATTCTGAAAGCAGGGTTCAAATCCTGCTTGCAGATGAATCCACAGATCTGGCAGAGTGTTGCTGAAATGAAGCAGGGCCTTTATCGTAACTTGTATATTACAATAATCCATTGGGCTGAAAATGGGGTGTAAGTAAAAACAACACATTAGAGAAATACCTTGCCTGACTGTTTTACTGTAAGTTTCCAGCTGCAGTCAACGCATTTCTGACACTTGTAGGTAAGCAAAACATAATTCAGCCGTCAAAAACATCTGCTTGAGAGAAGCAGGTGTCCAAAAAGCAATCTGATAATTGAAATATCACTCAGACTCATAAGCTAATTGGTGACAGATTTTCAAACGAGTATTATAAAATCTGCGTGATTAAAAACAAACAGACTCTCAGTTTGATGAGGTACTTTTCAATTAAAATGTTTCAATTTTAACTCCGCCAATAGTTTTGTGACAAGACTGTGGTATTAATACTATCTGTTCCAAATCATGGTTTTGTTACTTTCTCTTGCCTCACAGCTTGCAGGTATGTTAGTCCACGTGATTTGATTATTTTTAAGCCACACGGAAAATTCCAATGAGAATTTTAGGATCAGAATTAGGCTGAGGGTTAGGTTAGCGGTTAGGGTTAGGTTAAGGTTAGTATTTTGGTTAGGTAAAATCCCATCATTTTGCTGTTTAAGCCACACCTCATCACAGCTCATAAACTGAAGAAGGGTTGTTAGATTATAGTTCATGCTAATTCGTTATATATTAACAGAATTAGAATGCGCTTTCAAATACTTTGTCTCCGCCACTACACTTGTGGTGAGGCACAATGTGACAATTGTTGCTGGCTAAGTAAAATTATTTTATTGATTGGCACCATACATTTCTTAAGGAATATTTAGAATATGCAACCAGGGATGTGCAATGTCAATGACTAAAAGTGCAGTTACCACATTACCAAACAGTATATACTCTGTAAGAAGTAGGAAAACCAAAACTTCAATGAACTGCAATGAGTAATTGGCTACTTTATTGTTGTTTCAAGTGTTCCTCCAAAGCCCTTAAGGAACTACTTTAATCTTTATCTTTGAGCTTGCCTGTCAAGAGGCATATCCAATATTTCCTATTGAACTTTTATTTCCGATATGCCTAAAGACAATCCCTTATTCAAAAAAGAATCTGCAAAAGAACATCCTTTGCATCTTCGGGGTGCTAAATGGTACTAAATAAAGAAGCACTGGTAAATTGCGATTAAGAGAGTGATACAGTACGTGGCACATATCACCAGCCGCATCTAAAACAAGACATCGATTGGGGGTTTCATCAAACAGTGACACTAAAGTCTCATTAGTGACAAATATTTATTTATTGGGATTATTAAATCTTTCAGTGCCCAACTCTTTTCCTCCTTCACCAATTATGGGATGAGATGAGAATTTGTCTTTTGACTTTCTCTCGCTGTATGTGCTCCCTCTTTCCTACTAAATCATTCAACAGCACTGTGCTACTCATTAGCCCGCTTAGCAAAACTTCCTCTGAAATCAAATAAATCAAAGCCTCGGGATAGAAATTAAATCCCTAACTTGCTAGCTCCTGGGATGGGCTTTTTCTATAAAAGCCCCGCAGTTAAGATTTAAAGCACTGCAGTCCTAACTGCTGACTTCAGTTCACCCAAAGGGCTTTAGTGTAGGCTTTGACATAAAAAAGTCAGCTTCAAGGTGTTGTGAAACGGATCGGTCATTTGGTAGCCTAGTCCATAGGAACAGGACCTGCTTAATACAAGGAAATGTGAAGAGGAAAACAACTAGCAGTTGGCATCATCAGAATTATCTATCGATTGTGGAATATTACTAGATTACAGTTTGGGACCAATCCACACAGAGATGGTTTCTCACAATCCTAAAATAATTATGAAACTAATTAAACAAGTCCACATTGCCTTTGATGTCAATCAAACCCTTAAGTAAAGTGAATCAAAATTTCACCTTGTGTTTTGTCAATCATTTTGGAAGCCAAATACCACAGGGGTTTTAGAATTCCAAAACAAATACTTCAGGGACTTTATTTTGTGTGAAAATGTAATGCTTTTCAAGATTTGAACGGAACAGTAAATAGTAAACATGCTAAATAAATTATGTTTTTCTTTTTTTGCCCTGCCCTCTCTCATTCCTTTAAAAAAGAGGACCCATGGGCAGCCTCATCTCTGAGAGTCCATGCAGTGTTGTCTTTTTGAAAACAAACCTGAGCGGATGGGCCCACAACGCCTGTTTCATCTAGTCATCCTGGGCCTGACGAGATCTGACTGGCCCAGTCCCGAGTGAGATCTCAAAGTCTTGGCTCGCCAAAGCAACCCATCGGCCTCCATAACCAAACAGAGCCAAACGTCGTCAGATGTTGGCTTGCATTTAACGGGTGGTCTGTTTTGAAAAAATAAAAAACAAAAGCTCACATGAAAGTATTGATTTTTTTATTTGTGTTGTTTTGAGGTGCAGTACTGTACGTTTGGTATATATAGCTTTGTTTTAGTGGGAAGTTATGCCTTTTCAATTTACCTATACATAGGTAATATTCAATTACTTTACCAAATGTGCCATCAACATTTTGAAATTCCTCTGGAATTTCACTAATAGGAAGGCAAATCTACATATCTAGATTTCATAGCGATATAATGTATTTTGTACTAATTTTCAATCAGCAGTCATTGTTTCATATTCTCCAAAAAGACAAGCAACCAGGCAAGCTCCCAATTCTTGCCTCCGTTTTCAAAAGCCTTACTTCAGAAGGTGGGAAGAGGGCTCCTATCTGGATGCTGTCTTTACAAACCCAGAAATAATTTGGCAACATGGCTCAATTTCAAGTCTGTTAATGTCTAACGAATGAGATATGAGACAAAAAATCTGAAATAGTCTTTTATAGTGTATTTAAGACTAAGATTAATATAGTAAACAAAATCTAAACAAAGATCAAAACAATTTTAAAATGATTACAGTAAGTACATTCCATGGTCAATTATACATAAGCTGTCAGACTATGGGATGTGTGGTAATCATATCTTCATTTCCTCAGACCAAAATAAAATATGATTCCCTCATCGGTCATAAATGACTGGGAGTGACCATCCAGTCTCCTAGAGTAACTTATGTCATCGTTATATTTGGTTGATGCAGGTAAACTAACACAGCAGCTCCAGCATAACATTAGCAATCCTAGGGTAACAGGTAGCAAGGGATTCAGAAAATGTTTTTGAAGTATTGAAGTGAAAATCATCCGTATGTGTGTGGACAATTGCATCATGCTTGAGAAACCAAAACGTCCAATTCCCTGGAATGGAGAGTCTCCTTGAATATCAACCAGAATACATTTTTGAGTGGAACAGAGACCCACATATACTATGACTAAACACCTTTTATGGAAGCACAGCAACTTACTGTATGGTAGTATCAGTCGTGGAAGAAGCAAAACCAGTTTTATCTCACCAGGAAGGGCTCCCACACCTCTGCTTGTCATGGCTTTCAGAGTGGCCATACAGCCATTGCTTGGTTAAAATCTGATGTTTAACCTTCCATGAAATGTTTTTTCTAGACACTTTCATGCGGAACATCTGATGGAACTCTTTCTTATGTGAATGGGAAGGTGTTTGCTCTTACATTATCAAATATCAGAAATGTTGTTCCATTTGATGGCATGCATCCCAGCATTTTGATTTGCTACATGTACACAGTTAGGTCACTCCCACATTTATATGGTCAGCCCCACTGAGGCAGACGTTCAATCAGTGTTTTGCCAGGTTTATACATGTTGTGCCCCAAAGACTGGGGACAGGTTTACCTTCTAGATAACATAAGTATTTCTGTATAGTGGGGATAAGAACATTCCTCAATGTGAATTCATGTATGTCAGGATATTTGTTTCACTTTCTTTCTACGAGTGAGTGCTATACAGTATGTTATGATCCATCATACAGTGGATATAACAAGTTTACACACCCCTTTTAGAATGCCAGGTTTTTGTGATGTAAAAGAATGAGACAAAGATAAATCATGTCAGAACTTTTTCCACTTTTAATGCGGCCTATAATGTGAATAATTTAATTGAAAAACAAACTGAAAACTTCAAGGGGGAAAATTTATGAATTTGATGAAAAGACTAGAAGAAAATTGGTCATGGAGGCTTCCAGCAACATTTAAGGAGCTGCATGAATTTCTCGCAAGTACTGGCTGTGTGCTATGTGTGACAACAATCTCCCATGTTCTTCATATGAATGGGCTATGCAATAGGGTGGCAAGAAGGAAGCCTTTTCTTACAGAGAAAAACCTCCAAGCCCGTCGGAAGCTTGCAAAAAGAAATATCAAGTCTCCCAAAAGCACGTGGGAAAATGTGTTATGGTCTGATGAAACCAGGGATGAACCTTTTGGCCATAATTGCAAAAGGTATGTTTGGTATAAAAACAACACTGCACATCACCCAAAGAACACCATACCCACAGTGAAGTTTGGTGGTGGCAGCATCATGCTTTGGGTCTGTTTTTCTTCAGCTGGAACCAGGGCCTTAGTCAGGGTGGAGGGAATTAAGAACAGTTCCAAATACCAGGCATTCTAATGGACAAAACTTTCAGATGTCTGTTAGAATGCTGAAGATGAAGAGGAAGTTCACCTTTCACCACAACAACGACCCTGAGCACACATCCAAATCCACAAAAACGTGGTTTCACTAGAAGAAGATTAACGTATTGGAATGGTCCAGCCAGAGCCCAGACCTGAATCCAAGTGAACATCTGTGGGGTGATCTGAAGAAGGCTGTACACAGGAGATGTCCTCACAATCTGATAGATTTGGAGTGCTTTTGCTAAGAAGAGTGGGCAAATAATGCCACATCAAGATGTACCATGATTTTAGACTCCTACTCAAAAAGACTGAGACTGAAATAAAATAAAAAAGGTGGTTTAACAAGAATAAGTTTAAAGGTGTGCACACTTATGCAACCAGGTTATTGTGAACAAAAAAATCCCTCAGATTCCAGTTTGTTTTTCAATTTAATTCTTCCTGTTATAGGTCACATTTATAGGTGAAAAAAGTTGCGACATGATTTATCTTTGTCTCATTCTTTTACATCACAAAAACATGGCATGGGAGTGTAGACTTTTTATATCCACTGTAATTCTTAAATATTGCAGTCTACCTCTTCACCATCAAACCAATCTCTTTCATTGACACCGCATTCACCACATCACATCCCCTCTATGTAATTTGGATGCAGACAGATGCAACCAGAACTTACTAAAGCCCCAGTCCTACTTTTCCTGTCGTGAAACAAAAACGGCCCATTTAAATTGCAGAGTACTTGCCAAAAGTCTCTGAGGAAAATCTGTAATATAAAATAAGCATTCACCCATTAAGGTAAGTAAATAAATAAATAAAGGAAGACTGCAAAGTATGCAAATGTGGGTGACGACAGAGTACTTTGAGGTGACTTTGCGATGCAGCAGCGATTCATCATTGCGGCTGGAAATGCACTCCTCACTGTCCTTAGCATATTCTAATGAAGCCCGCTATGCAAATGAAGCTGGCCTTTTCCCTCGCTTCCTCTGTTAAGTTCATCTTCCAAACTGGAGAAATGGTTGCATATGGCAGGTTTGTGTGAGCACAAAACCCACACACATAACAACAAGACAGGGCATGATATTGGACATTGACGCTACTTTTTTCAGTTTTGTTGCATCAGTTTTTGTTGTGGTTGTACACATACACATACACACACACACACACACATATTCACTCACATTAAGACAAAAGGCAAGCACAAAAAATTATATGCCATTATGGAAAAAAACATTCAGTCGCCAATCAACCATTAGACTCAATCATAACAAATTCGAGCAGAAGACAATTATCTATGGATATTTGTTCATCCTTTGTCAAAGTTTTATGCATTGAAACAAAAATGAATTTTTCAACTGCCCCTATCTTACTACAGGTGGAGGAGAAAATAATACTGATATGGATCATTTAATAAATATCAGTCTAGGTTTGAGGAGCAGGGAAAGTATTTGACAGAGTGTGAGACAGCCAAGTTACACGTACCCTTACAGTGACTTTGAACCTCTGGGGCTTGTAAAGGGGAGACATAAATATTGAAATATTAAAATGAAAAATGCTGCCTGCCACAGAGCGATGCATAGAGGGAGATGCACGTGAGGCCGTAGCGAGGTGTCAATTCCTCAATTACTTATACCACTCCCATGTACACAAACACTAACATACGAACACACACTTTCTATCGCTCTCTCTTCTGTCCCAAACACACATTTATTTTTTATCAAATTTTGTACAACCAAATTTCATAAACCTTAATAGCATCCTTATGAACCATAATACTGCATCTACTTAGAGGCTGTTATTCCAACTTGCCTAGACACATGAGGAGAAGCACACAGTGTTAATAAACTAGGTGATAATTAACTTGATGAAATTTTTTTAAGTGTTACACGGTGCTTTTGACTGTAATATTTTCTTGCGTAGATCCCTGCTGATTAAAGAGCGAATGGCCATGTCATGGCTGTAGACAGACGAAGAATGGGGCGACTGGCTTGTCCCGTTACCTACACAGCTATCGATGACGTAACGACAGCGCCGGTGCTGGTTCAACGTCTCCCCAGAAACCTATAGCACAAACACTTCAGAGTGGAATTGATGTCTTCCGGCGTCGCCAATTGAGATGTACAACTGGCTCATGGGTCTCTGCCGCCAGTGGACTGCATTTAAGGAGAAGGCCGCAGGTGAGCTCGTTGAGGTCATCATCCTCAAGCGTCTACTCCAAGTATCATACAGCACTCAAACCTGGATCCAAGACCACAAGCTTAAGGAAGGTGGGCCTGAGGTACACGAACACATGAAAAAGAGACCGACCACCGCCCGGCGTATACACTTCAAGAAGTTCAAGAGGACACCGTGGAAGCCCAAGCTGGCTGGTTACTGTCACATATCCAGGGAAGGTCTGATGCTCAGGATAAGCAAGATAAGGATAATTCTATGAAAGTGAATGGTTAAAATTTGACTGCTTGACACTGGTGGTAGTAGGAAGGTAATGTACTGAAAACGGCATGGACACCAGACACAAGACACTGATTCTGTGTCCACAGCGATCAGTCACAGCAGCCCATAGCTGAGATAACTGTTGAGATTAAGGGTTGGAAGTACATCTTCAACACTGGGAGGAGAGTAGTGCCTGCTACAACTCCATAGTTCTCCAGGTGCATGATATGCGCACGCACACATACGCAAACTCATATCTAGGCAAACTCACATGCGCAAACCCTCTAACTACACTGTAACTCTCTCTGGGTAAAATTGGCTGCCCAAAAGACTAGACCCGCTACGTTGACAATGTGGATGAATATATAATGAATGGGACAGCTTCATAAGTTTATGTGTATGTATGTAATTGTAATTATTCATGTGAAATACTGGAACGTTTCTGTGGTACCCCAGAAAAGGAGACTTTCTATCAGTTCAAGGGCCAAAAAAGGAGTCTCTCTGTCAGTTCAAGGAGGGCCATTTTGAGAAGTATGCAAATTTTACAGCATTAGCTCGCTGGCACAATAATTTGTTAAACCAACAAAACGTGTCTCCGACGCGGCACTGGCAATCCCTGACCTGATTCTAACCTGGAAGACTGACACAAATACGACACTTTAAATACATGTTGGAGTGTTTTTTGTTGGATAAGTATTAGAATTTAGTACCTCACTATTGTAAATTTAGAACATTTTGACAATTGAGTACTTTTTTCAACACTGCTCAAAGATATTACCTACTTACATACTGTATATGCTGTATAAGTTGCCCAACGCCCACCACCCACCCACACATAGACCAAGACACAAACTAAGCACACAGACAGAGACGCGCAGCCTCACAAACACAGACACATAAACACACACACACACAAATACACACACACACACACACACACACACACACACACACACATAGAAAACATCAGACAGTTATAGATAGGAAACATTACTAGGCAGTGGTAATTAAAGCAAAAACTAATACTGGTCCTATGGATGGAGGAGTCTTCTAGTCAGACATCATTAATCAATGCCAGTGTCGCCAGGCGTCAGATGAGCCTCTGTATACACCTATTGGTATTTTATAATTCACTGTCTGTTATTAACAGTCATAAAGATTACTTGTTAGGTGCCCTATCATGTACACTGAAAGTCATTTAAAAACAGAATTTACATATTTAGAATTTACATATTTACACTTTACATATTTGCACTTTACAGATTTTAGCAGGTTATATTCCTATGTATTTCTTTTTAATCCATAGTGAGGACTTTTTTATCCATTACTGTTTTGAAAGCAAGCGGAATTTAATAAAAATAAATGGCAAAACTCCAAAATGGGGTAATAAAGGCAAACATTGGAAATTTGTGCATGTGCAATAAACGTCAAAGTGTTCAGCTCTCACTCATGGAGAGGGAGGTCTAAATTCACATATCCGCCTTATTGGTCAGACACCAATCAAGATGACCAATAAATTTGACCATGAATTAGCAAATAAAACTGAACATGTGACATTTTCATATATAGTCTTATTTTTATATGTATTTATTTAAATAAGAATGACCATTCAATGGAAATATAAATGTTCAGTTGTTCATTGTTTACTTCAAATGACAACTTGAGATTCAATCCCAAATCACCTTGTGTTGTGCTTGACTTTAAAAGTTAATTTAGGATTCAGCCAACAAACAGTAAGTGCTGAATTTAAAGTCTCTGCAAATGAAGGGTCCTTGCCATCAAAAAGCTTGTTGCTGACATTTAACAGTTAGTTTGAATCCAAGTCTTATGGTTAGATAGACACTGTATGTGACTACATTTTATTCTCAAGAAACTACAAACATTGCTATGGTCATCACGCCCGCCGATGGGGGGGGACAAACAGGCCTTTGGTCTAGGGCCCTCGGTAGGGGGGGCCAGAACTGCCCTCCCCATTATGGAATAATAAATAAATAAAATAGCTCTATTTGTGGAAAAAATATTTAATATTTGAGTTACATAAAAGAGAGGAAGAGCAAAGGAAAAGGAGTGATCTGGGGGCACATCTAGGATGATCTGGTCCCGGGCCCAGGCAAGACTGTCAGCTGGCCTGATGGTCATGGATAGGCATGCCAATATGTGATTCAAATAATATAGAATGCTTGCACCGTATTGATCTTTTTCCCCTATTCCCTGTTCAGGGCACCTGGTCTCACTTTAAAAACACTATCTCCCAAGACTGGAAAGTCCCAGCACTTGTTTTCTCTTCCAAGGGAGTGATAAACTAGACCCAAACCGCTGAGTTGATTTCCATCTAAACCAGTCTATCTACAATGTTCGAAGGTCAGGTGAACAAATAGGTAATGATCTGTTTTAACTCTCACTGTATCCTCTTTGCTCTTCAAGCAGGCTTTAGGGACTACCATGGGCACTCTTCAGCTACAGTATATTGAAAGTCAAAAAGATGTAATAACTGCATAAGGAAACATAACTGTGCATCTCTCTTTATGGACCTAGCCAAAGCATTCGAATCTGTAAATCATTCAATTCTAAAAACAACTTCAACAACCGAGTGTAGTGTCAAGTGGGCTTGTTGTCTGTACCAGTGGTTGTGTCACAGAGGGTGTTCCACAGGGTTTGATTCTCGGGCCAACTTTGTTTTCCGTCTAGATTAATGATGTTTCTCTTGCTTCCGGTGATGCTCTTTTTACCTTTACGCAAATGAAAGATTTTTATATACATATGAGCGTACATTGAACACTGCTAACTACACTTCAACATAGGTTCAATGACATTCAGCATGGCCATTTAACAGTGAAAAAAAGCTGAATTGAAACCTTGAAAGGTTATACTGTACTGTACTTGTGTAGTTAATTAGTAATAAAAACTGGCAATCTTTCACATTAATCGGCTAAGAGTGATCGGCATTCTAGATTATAATAATTACCTAAATGGCCAATACATCTAGGACTTACTAACAAGTGTTGCATTTACGAAAATGTATACATTTGTAGAACCTTATTGTTCGCTTTTCATGCAGATCTGTAGGTAAGGCCTGATGTAATTAGATGTAAGTAAAAAGTACACAAAATAAACATCCCTACCAATTTACAAAATACCTAATTTGGATTGCACAATGGGGTAAAAAATATTAGATGTGCAGATATAGGATTTATAGGATTATTTGAGTGTGTTACATTTGTAATCACCCTCGTGGTCTTATATAACCATGTGAGAAGGTTTTCCCTGTTCTGCACACTTAATCTGCATAATGACCAGGTTCCATGGTCCCTGACTGTTTATATGTCTTCCAGGACAGGAGGCCAAAGCGCTGTGAGCGCATGCATTAAGGCTTACCACTTATCTATGGCCCAGCGAGGGTTTCTCATTACATGTTAGGAATATAAAATAGTATTTATATATAATGTGATAAATGTAATTATTTTATTTCAATGAATTTGCCATTAGAACAAGGGGGAAAGACATGGGAAAATGGGGGTACATTTAAATGAACATTTAATTTTTTTACATTTACAACATTTACTCAAGCCCCTGTAATAGTTGTTTTACAATAGTTTTTTGAATGAAATGTCAAATGTTTTTTTCTGTTTGGAAGATGAGACTTCTCCCCATTCTGTTATTAAATCTTTCCTGTTATCAATTAGCCCCAAGTGTCTGTCTGACTCTTGAATCCGCGTATATAAGTTAGCCAGTCAATTTGTTTTTCAGATAATATGCTGTTAGCAGTACTTATATCAGTAAAAGAAAAAGACTATGAAACTTTTTGAGATAGAAACTAAGTCACATCATCTGAATGGAAAAAGCCTGAAAAACAAGGAGGTTCTTTTTGTTATTATTCAGAATTGGTGCACACTTGAATTGAAATTGGTGCACACTAAAGTTCAGATCTACAAACTCATAAATACACTCTTCAGACTGAGAATTCAATTTTTCGTTTGCTCTTAGCAGCCCACAATCATCTCTAATGTACAACCGTTTCCCAAAACGTTGGGACTCTGTGTAAAAAGCAGATAAAAACAGATTGCAATTATGTGCGAATCATGTATCCTTATATTTAATTGAAAATGCTACAAAGACAACATATCAAATGTAGTAACTAAGAAATTATTTTTAATTACACCAGCAACCCATTTTTAAAAAATTAGGACAAGAGCATGTTCACCAGTGTGTTGCATCACCTCTTCTTTTAACAACAATCTGTAAGTGTTTGGGAACTGAGGAGACAAATTCCAGGAGTTTTAAAAGTGAATTATTTTCCCATTCTTGCTTGATATAGGATTTCAGATGCTCAACAGTTCGGGATCTCCTTTGTTGTATTTTTTATTACATAATGTGCCAAATGTTTTCAATGGGTGACAGATCTGGACTGCAGACAAGCCAGTTTAGCACCCAGACTCTATTACTACGGAGACGTGCTATTGTAATAAATGCAGAATGTGGTTTTGCATTGTCTTGCTGAAATTAGCCAGGCCTTCCCTGAAAAATACATCTTCGAAAGGCAGGCTATGATGCTCCAAAATCTGTATGTATTGTTGAGCATTAATGATGCCTTCACAGATGTGCATGTCTCCTATCCCATGTGCACTAAGGCACCCCCATACCATCATGGATGCAGGCTTTTGAATTGTGCGCTGATAACAAGCAAAATGGTCCCTTTGCTCTTTAGTCCAGAGGACACAGCGTCCATGATTCCCAAAAATTATTTCACATTTTGACAGGACAGTTTTCCACTTTGCTTCAGACTATCTTAAATGAGCTCAGGCCCAGAGAAGTCGACAGTGGTTCTAGATCTTGTTGATATCTAGTTTCTTCTTTACATGGTAGAGTTTTATCTTGCAGTTGTGGGTGCAGCGACGTACTGTGTTCACAGACAATGGTTTTTGCAAGTGATCCTGGGCCCATGCAGTGATGTCCACTACAGAATTGTTTGTTTTTAATACAGTGCATGCTACGGGCCCAAAGATCAAGGCCATCCAATATTGGTTTTCAGTCTTGTCCCTTGCATACAGAAAATCGTCAAACTCTGCAATTTTACTCAGAGAATCTTTATTCTTAAATTGTTGCACTATTTGCCAGTGCAGTTTTTCACAGAGTGGTGAACCCTCCCCCCCTCCTCCTCTCTGGAATTATCCTTTTATACCCAATCATGTTACTGACCTGTTACCAATTGTCCAAATAAATTGTGTAATTTTCCACCAGGTACATATTTTAGCTTAATGCAACATTTCCATTATTTTTTAGCCTCTGGCCAAAATGTTTGGAAACGTGTTGATGGCATCAAATTCTAAATGATTGGGTATAAAAAGATAATTCCAGAGAGAACGGGTCCGTCACAAGTGAGGATGGGGAGGGGTTCCATGGCCCCTGACTGTTTATATGCCTTCCTGGACAGAAATGAATTTGATATGTTGTCTTTGTACTATTTTCTATTGAATATATGTCTTAAATAATTTGTATATCATTGCATTCTGTTTTTATTTACATTTTGCACAGCGTCCCAAAATCTTTGGAAATGGGGTTGTACAAATGTCCTAAAATTATACATCAAATTGTAAAATTCCATATCAAATTAGTACACACATAAGTCAGTTGAAACAGTTATACCAACTAGAACAAGGCTCTATTCGTTCAGAGAAAAAGACAGAGGATGTGTGCAATAGGAAAACAAAACATTGAAAGACAATAAACAATACATAGAAAAAGTGAATTAGAGGACTTTAAAACAGACAATGAACCGAGATAAAGAGAAAAAATAAAACAGCGAAAGGGGAGTTGGAGATTTAAAATTGGGTAGAGAAAAAAGTGACAGAAAGAGCAAAAATCCATTATACAATGTTAATTCTTTGCACATTTTTTCCTACGATTTTAATTAACTTCTTGTGACTGCTTCAACAATATCGGCGGCTATTCCTACAAACGCACATTGATTAATAGCCACTCTGTACAGGAGTGTCTACAAAATGAATACAGTAAAAGAGAAATACACGATTTAATAAAAGTGAGCGAGAAACCAATAAACAGAGTGTGAAGGTGCCACCAGCCAAACCACCGTGCCCACCCCAAAACCAGGACACGGCAAAACAAAGATAATGAGTTATATAGAAAACGCCTGGAAAAGACAAGCGAGGGAGAGCATGAGCGTAGTGAACGAGAGGGACTGGTGGAGGAGACTGATCGCCGCTGATCTCGGACAATAAACGGGCCCGACAAGAGGCGAGTATACTGCTTCTCCGACCCTAATTGGCCGTGAAAGGTGACCCGCGGCGAGGCGGCCCTTGCTCAGCTCCTATCGGCCTCGCCGCGCCGCTGTCGACCTGATTGCGCATGACACCAGACAGCCAACCGTCAGCCCAAGTCCAGCCACCAGCCAACAGCCGGGGTTGGGGGGGTAAGACAAACAAATAGGGACAGAGACAGAGTGAAAGAGAGAAGGTGGGGGAGTAGAAGAGAAGGGAGGGTTGTGTGGGTAAAGACAGTTATGCTGGTAATTAACATATTACCAAATCATATTAATAATGATAAAACCAATAGAAATGTATTGCGGGGAGAGGAGTTGAGAGACAACAGCCACATTGACAGAGGCCTAATGAATGAAAAGGAAAAGATCGCAAGACCTTGTTTATAATTTCTGAATAGGACCAGCATTACTACAATAATGTCCCCTCTTTTAGTCATCAGTTGATAGAAATATTAACAACAGTGAATTATCTAAAAAATAATAAATGTGTATGGCCAACAGATCACGTGCAAATATGTGCAAATAAATAGCATCAGAACTACATCATGTATAAAATACCAGCTCTATGTCATTTATCTTCACCATTGAAATTGCTGCACTGTATGTTATTGTCCTAAACACTTAAAATGAATGAAGACTCATTATAAAGACTAATTTTAGAGAAAATATAAAGAAAGATAAATTGTAGGAGAGGGTTGTCAGAATAATTGTCCTGAATGTATATCACAGAAATTATTAGGCACTTTTTATTGCATGTTTTTTTTTTTTTTTTTTTTACAGACTAATAGCTAATGTCTCGCATACAAATTCATGTTACACAATTTATAAAACAGATTCTAGGCCCCATACATTACTTGCTGCATTCTTGAATTCTTGCATGTGTGTGCGTGCGTGTGTGCGTGCGTGTGTACGTGCTTGCGTTCGTGCGTGTGTGTGTATTCAGGTGTAGCATTAGGCTCTCAGATGATTAATATTCGGCTAATGCATTAATGATGTACTGTCAGTCCTGAGTCTAGTCAGAAGACATCTACCTTTCCTCCACTACAACTACCTTTCATGGTACGTCCCATCTACCCAGTGAGCTCAGTTCACCCAGAAGGCCTGTCCGCTCCGCTCACCACCACCCTGGAAATTCTTCAGAGATGCCTGAACCTAAACCTGAACCACCATCAATCCTGCACTCAGATAACAGTACATTACAAGAGCTAGAAACTTCTTCCAGAAATATGGCCTTATCGACTTTAGCTATGAGAGTAAAGAGATGAGGCTGGATCTTTTTACACACGGGAGCCAGACTGTCGGAGCCAGAGGGGAGGGGTGGGGCAGAGACCGTTCTCTGCTACTGACACGGGGATATGGGACCACAGTGTACATCAATAACAACTTGGGTTGTCATCTCCCCAGTCACAGACCAGACGGGTCAATAGGAGGATCCTTGTTGGTTGAATGTGTTAGGATGTGGACCAGCTAAAGACGTGGCCGGCATCCCCCTTTGGTGATGGTTTCATGGATGACTCATATAAATGCATATAAGTGCATTTTAATGCCGTTTTCTGTATAAAAGATCATTGATGTGGTAATCAACATTAGTTCTGTGCTTTTGAACCTGAAATAATATATATTACGAAAATGAATAGATTACAGGATTATTTGGCGGCGGGATTAGAAATCAGTAGAGAGAAAACCAAGGCCAAAAGAGGTGAGAAGAAAATAATATATATAGTGCTCCGAGAAAGTATTTAATACTTTTTAGAGGTTTGAAAAAAATAAAAAACATGTTTTTACATTTGAACTTACGTTTGCCAAAAACACACTAGGCACAAGACTGATGTAAGCATGGACAGATGAGTTAAGAGTGGTGAACATTCATTGGTCGTCTATAATTAAATCAGCCTTGTGACATTATGCAGCTGGCCCAAAATAGGGGAAAATGGACAGGGACTCCTTTCTACTGTAGCTTCAAGGGTAGCTGGCCAGGAATGAAAAAGTCTTTGACTGGGTTTAGGGGGGCTATCCTCCCATAATTGTGAGACCACCAAGGGATGGTGGTAGCGGAGGTGGCAGTATGATGAGCTGAGGTTTGATGGCACAAGCAGACAGCCCTACAACAGTGATTGCAGTTTTCCAGATGTGAGAGGAGAATCTAATGGGTTACAGTCCGTGTCTCTGCCTATGTGGGGTAGAGGGTCCTGTGTGTGGTAAGCTCTTGTGTGAGGTAAGTGTAAGAACCTTTGAGAGTTTTGGATAGGAGAGACAGAAAGACAACGTTTGATGTCATAGAGGTCAAGTGTTTGTAAAGACCTGATAAGACTGGTTGAATAGTTATATCTAGTGAGCTGGGTTCTGTGTATTGTAACTAATAGGTTGAGTGAATGAGGTGAAGATTACATCAAGTCTCTTTTCAAAGAGGTTGACAAAGCAGAGAGTAATAGAAAAGGGAAGATGTTGGAAGATTCAAGGCAGAGAAGAAGGTGGTAAAGTGTTTTCTAGGGTAAATATCAAGCGATGTAAATTAGCTTTAGAACAGAAAGAGAAGAAAAGTTGTCAGCAGGGCTGGAAGGATGATAGGTCATCCGAAGTTTGGTTTTTCTCCATTCGTTCAGATGCCTTCGCCACTTTTTTGTGAGCTAACAGTGAATCACTTGGAGTAAGAGCGGAGGGACAAGCCGGATGGGAGATGAGTGGGAGTTATAGGATGGGTTGTACCGGAAGGGGACACTAGATTTAAAGTTTTGCATCTCTGGGGGGGAGCATCTGTTAAAACTAGCGGCAGAGAAGCAAAAGCAAAAGAAACACACACATACTTGGCAAAGCTTTATTTTAGCTAAAGTCTTTATTTTGGGAAACAATACTGCAGCTTCATAAGAATGTAACTTCAAGCTGCTGCTGGACAATATAGGGTAGGTTTTAATATCAGCCTTAAGAATAAAATACTTGACACTGACTGACGAGAGAATAATATTAAAACCATATATGTATCACTCATAGAAAGAGAAAGACTCCTCTAAGCTCTAGTTAGAAAAACTCTGTAATTAATCCACAGAACTTCTATATATACTCAATAATATCTCACCCTTACAGCCAATGATTACCAAAACAATGATAATTAGGCCTACCCCCGGGTACTAGTTGTCAACTATAAGGTGAAATCATTCTCATCTAGATCTAAAGTAAACAGACTGCCAGTGTCAATGTTGCTACAATTAAAAACCGCAAAGTTTATTGAACATGTGACAGAGAGACTTGCAGCAGACAGAGACACCAATCCATCAGAGCAGGGGTTCAGGTAGAAGGAGGGTAAAGCAGACTTTTACCTCTGTAAAAGTACAATGTCTATGTTTTCGAGAACCAAAGATAGGAGACCTGGATATGCAACTACTCAGCTTAAAAAATTAAAGTTCTTATAGATGTTATACAAAAAAAGAATAAATGATAACATTGTAAGGGGATATTTCTATTTTATAGTGTGGAAATAGAATTAAACAGATTGGAATTAAACAGGTTGTTTTTGACTGCGCTGGGGCTTTAACATAAATGATATGTTAATATGTGTATTTGTGAATGCATCTTATTTTTTACATAATGCTGTGACAACTGACCAAATCGAATTTACAAGAGTAGCAAAAGCTAAACTGAGTAACCTTAAAAAGTATGTTGTTAGATTAACGTGCCAGAAGACCCAAACACTTGATTACTTTTTTCAAAGACATTTTCTTTCTCACCAAAACATCAAGAAAAGTCTGCTGAGTTGTCAGAAGCCACAAAATCACACAAAGTGCCAGAAGTCACAGCAATTAAAAAAGTTTTTTTTATATAAACGTGTGGCCTCCTTAGAGGAGCATCACCACAAGACATTAAGTTAACAAAGTACAGGGGGGCCAAATAACAGCTGTGGGGGAGAAATAATGGCAGTTATCTGCTCAATTCCCTAAATGTGCCTTTTGTATAACAGTAATCATCATATTTCATGCTGTCATTTTCTATTTAATTGCTCACCCCAATGGTTGGCTTCCCAGCAATCGTCGGTACCCCTACTGAGCTCAGTGCCAGGATAGAGAGACACACACCGTTTCGACGGACGGCCACTTTCGTTTTAGGTAGCGGCGCCAGGAGCTCTTGACAAGTTAATTTCTTCTGCAATTATGCCATTTTGTGAGCAAATGAATAACAAGGCTCTGCTTGACTATTTTTCATTGTATGCAAAGCGTAATATTGTCAATTATACTAATAGGGAATGTACAGTAAGCAAGGCATGGGGTAGGACCAACACAAATCAATGGGCAAATTTGCTTGTTGCTCACAGTAGACATGACATTGCAGAAACATATATTATTCATGATTTATAAATAATTGTGCATTCCATCTAATTTCAACATTCTATCAATTTTAACATTCTGCAGTAGGTTTCAATTTCAACTTCTTCAAATGCAAAAGCATTGCAAAGCCTGCACTGAGGAAATATTCAAATGAAATACAACCTGAATTATTGACTTCCTGTGTCGCCAACAGATCAGCTGCGCAAGAAGCCATTAAAACAATGGAAGTTGGTTATAATTTCAAGTAAGGAAAGAACATTTGCCCATTCCAACTCTATTGTTGCCAGACTACATTATATTATTTCCATTTGTAATTAATGCATAGCAATCACTTTTTGGCATAAAACTATAGTGTGGTAAAGTAGATGACTGACGAAAAGGTACAAGCTAGTTTCTACCCGCAAATAAATGTGTAGCTAACATTAGCCATTTACCATACATGGAAAATAAAAGGTTGTTCTCACACATAAAACTAGTGAGCCAGCAAGAATATCCCTGTTCATATATAGCTGGCTGCCTTTTTGAGTTAAAGGGTACAGGAGTTTGTGTTGGAGCGGGATGCATGAGAAGTTACAAATGGTCTACTAGCATGTCAGAATATCTCATCTTTCTTGAGAATAGGATATTGCACGTCAATAATATAATTTCCATATTAATTTGATCATTTTTGCAGCCCTACGATCAAGTGTCAACGATCGCTTCCTGTTCTCACGTCAGGTACAGGATTACCTGACGTGAGGACCACTAAGGGAGATTAATAAACTCAATTTATGTTCATGCAGTAGAAAAGAGGCTGATGAAATCATTAAACCTTGATGACTTAGTCACTTTGCAAATCACTATCTATAGCTGAACCGCGGCACCGATAGTTTGTTTACTGAGTCCATGGGAGCAACTTCCATTCTTAAGAAGTTCAAGGGGATGGATACAGACCAGCTAAAACATGGTCAGATCATTTCCCATCCATGTAATATTCCAAACAGTGGGGTTATCTGATCTAAAAGAAAGTGTCGGATTAAATCAACTGTAATTGAACTGTTCCTGTCTAAGAGGAAAGAAAAGATAATTCTGTGGACAAGCCGCCACAAACGGTGAAGTCTAGTCACCTTAGACTGTGCTCTAACACACCCCAAACTTCTAGAAAACAAGCTCTATATTTTATGGGTTCCAAACACAAAACTTTTGTGTGTGTGTGTGTGTGTGTGTGCGGGTGTGTGTGTGGGTGTATGTGTGCGGGTGTGTGTGTATGTGTGTGCGGGGGTGTGCGTGTGTGTATGTGTGCACATGGAGGGATCCCTCAAACCGGCCCTTTGAAGTGAAACGATGATGGAGGAAGTTAATTATCTCCCATTATGCAGGGCTGGTGCGACCAACGCCAGTTAGGGGCCATGTTTTCCCTTTAATTAAGCACAGAGCCAAGCGTCGCCTGTCAGCAAAACACTAAAAGAGCATTTCAGAGGGAGAGAGAATCCGGGGGCTCAGATGAGAGGCCGCTCACACCGGCGCACATGTTAATGGGAGCGGGGTTAGCATCTTAAGAGAAGTGTTAGCCATGTCGGCGCCTGCTGCTTTCAGATTCGGCTCTGGGAGATGCCCTTAGTACAGGGGAACCTTCTGGAAAAACAAGTCTTAAACTCTTAAGAACTGTTTGTAGGATAGCGAAGGAATGGTGGAAAGGGAGAGTGCATACTTCTGTAAAGGGAAGAAGTGTCTGAAATGATTCTAGCCATTCCAGGCGAATGTGTTAACGGAATAATATCAGTGACAGAATATTGAAATCTGTGAGTGCCCATTCGCTTCAGTAGCCTTTGGGTATGTGTAGCCAGGTCTTAATCAGAATCTTATCACAATGCTTCGTCTATTCCCAGTGCTTCCCTGCTCCCACAGACGTCTTATGAAACAGTTTGATCAGTGGGGCCTTATACCCGTGGCACAAACAACCATTACCACGGAATGTTGCACTGCAGTCAACAACCGCAACGTGAGGCATTCTGTAAACGTCCGACGCGAGCTTGAAAACATCGGGTCCAATGACCGTCACACATTGTCACACATGAGTACGTGCAAATTATTCACCTCGATCGGGGACAGTTTACTCACTCAAAGCTCTGAGCTAGAAAAAGGTTTTATTTCAACCTGCTCTCCGGGATTAGTAATTCAATTTGTTTTCAATTTAATTTAATTTAAATGGCCATTAATTCTTTTTGGCCTAAGTGCGTCATGAGCTTTTATTACATATGACCAGCTTTAGCCTTTAACAGGCCCTGAGCTTTGTGTAAATACTTTCAAGCATCATCCATGTTGCCTCCTGTTTTTATATGCATTAACACGACTCATAGTATGTTATAGAAGCTAAGCACTATCCCAAAAGGGCTGTACATCCACTGCCCAGCCTGGACAGGAAGACGTGAAGTCTTGAGAAAACAGCAATAGGAATAATACAGGGTGAAATGTTATTACAAGACTAGTGTTGATTTAAGACTGGGCTATTACAGGAGGGAACATGTGTGGGGGTCTGCTAGACACACACACACACACACACACACACACACACACACTGTGATGCTGGTCAAACATATGTAGGCAGACACACACTGTGAATGGTTCAGGAAGGGGGGGTATAGAGCTACACCAGCAGGACGGGTGTGAGGTTGTCATGAGATGGTGTAAATCACGTGCGACAGAACCCAGACTCGGCCGAGGCGTGGCCCGACTCACAGGGGATACAGCGTGCCGGTGTGCATTACGATCCGCGAGACCAGTCTGTGTGTGTGTGTGTGTGTGTGTGTGTGTTCGTTTGTGTCTGCCATATCTGGGACCCCATTTTCTGCAAGCACCCCATCATTTCTTCCACTCGTATTAGCCCACATGTAAATCCAGGCGGCGTCCAACCAGAGAAATAACTGTGATGGGCCAACTCGTCTCCACGGGGACGGGGGTCTACGCGGGGGCGGGTCTCCACGGGGACGGGTCTATGTGTGCACTGGGGGTGTGGTATGGTGTTGAGGAGGCGTCCACACATTGTCGGATTTGAGATAAATCAGACCCTAAGTCGCACGGGGGACCCTCCCAATCCACCCGCAACGACCCCTTTATCCCCAGCTCCAATTGGCCGTCCGCTGCCTCGACTCCGACACTTGCTACCTTGCCACACATCACCTCCCATCATGGCCGCTGCAGCAGACAAAGGTCAGTATTTTCAAAGCCCATTCGCAGAGAGGCAGCGAATGGGGATTGGGGAATGGGAAGGGGAGGGGTGCCAACACACCTGATGTGACAGGCCGACGCGTCTCCCTTTGGCACGTCTCGGGGGGGGGGGGGCACACCGATAGAAGGAATAAACGGATTCATAAATAACAGGAAAAGGCAAACAGAGCCCAGCCATCATTATGATTTCGTCGGGCCTCATTGCATTGCCATCCTCTCGCAGCTGGGTGGTTCACGGTAACTTAAAGTAGCGCTGTCCCCACGGATATTTCCCGCACCTTGGCGGAGTGAGCCAAGCTCATGTGGCAGATGTCAACTTTCAGGAAGCTTTAGCAGTATTTGGAGCGAGCGACGAGGAGGAGGGCCAGCGAGGAGAAACAACTGACATAATGAATATGTCACGAACAAATGCTTGACATTACTACAAAAATACTGGGCTATGAATCAACTATGTTTTAGTGAATGCAAGCAAAGCTTGCATGTTGTATTGGGATTGTGGAACAGGTTTAAATTGATTATAATTTCAATTGCAGAGAAAGATGAGGGGGTAATTAAAAGTTTAGGGGGTTATAAAAATATGAGAATAAAGAGGAAAGGTTCACACCAGATTCATGTCTACTGAGACGTTTGTCCAGATGGGGAAATGTCTAAAACTAGCCACTAGGGGCAATGGTGAGCACTATGGCATTTAAAAAAAATCATTGCTTGGGCTTGGTAAAGCAAGTTTTTTATATGTAGTGTTATATATATTTTTGTAACATATATGATTTTTTCATAACATTAAACCTTAACCAGTTTCTTAATATTAAAGTCTAGCTCTAATCCTAACCTTTTTGTGCTTGCACATCTATAGATGTTTTCTCTAACTTTTCCCACAGACTTTGATTTCCTTCAGACAAACGTTCATCTCTGGCGTGAACAGTGAGACCAACTGTGTGTGTGTGTGTGTGTATGTGTGTTGTGGCACAACAGCACCAGCAGACCCCCTGCTGGAGCTCAATAAAAAAAATCCTGCAGACACTTTGGGACTTGATGTGGACAGACAAGTAGGGGGGAAATGCCAGAGGAAGCTTCCTCTGGCACAATGTCACATCTCTCTGGCTTTCTTCATCTCATCTGCAGAAAAAGGAACATTTCTCCCTCTACATCAATCCGTCCATCTGAGTGTCGGTATGTATAGCTCGATGTGCACTTAGACAAGGACACAGAGAGTAGAGAGAATGGTGAAGTATTGCGTGTTTTCGAGAGCTTTAGGGGGATGAACGTAGGTTTCTTTCTATATTCAGGTTCTACAGTACACCGTTATAATGTGTAGCTATCTCTTGTTTCTGACTTTACAGTACACTGTAATAATATGTAGCTATGTGTAATTTTTACGTTTACAGTACACCGTTATAATAATTTGCTACCTATAATTGAAAGTCCTAAAGTACACTGTTATAATGTGTGGCTATCTCTAGATCGTCCAACAGTACACCACTGTAGTGCCTAGTTGAAACCATAATGTAAAGTTTACTGGGGAAGTCATTTGACACATGGTATGCATGGGTAAAATCAGGGTTGTTCATCTGTTACCTTCACTGGGCAGAACCTCAATCGAAGAGTATTCATGCAATGTTAGGGTCCAAAGAATAAACACATTTTTTAAACCAAAACTCAATTTCTCTGTATATTTGCTCCCTTCATGTGCTAACTGATAGCATCCCTGGAAAATAACTCCCACTGTCTTCCAGCTGAGTGACAGAGTGTGTGTTTGTGTCAGCTTTTGAATTTGATCTTGACATGTGCACTATAAGCCACACTTAGAAACATTTAATCCCCATTTGACCACTGTATACACACCTCCAGTGTGCTGTTCAGGGGATGCTAACACACAGCAAATATTTGGCCAGATAACTTCTAATAGGCATCATGTTTGGATGGACTGCTGGAACAACAACCAGTGTAAACATTGATTTGGTGCAAAGTCTCTCCCTCACACTCTCTCACACACACACACACAAACACACACGCAGAAGTGAGCGCGCACATATCTACTACAGACTCATCTCGGTGAAGTTGAAGTAGCAATATATTTGTTTAGTTTCTGTTTATCTGCAGTAAATAATCTTATCAGTTCTGTTTTGACACACACACACACACACACATTGGGCATATATCCTTGTGTGGACACAAACTATAATTCCCCTTCAAAACACAATTTATCCTAAATTTAACCCTCAATACAAAATAAACCCTAAACGTATAACAAACATATAACACTGATGCTAACACTTAACCATTAATTCAATCCAATTGTTAATTTTACTATTCTCATAACCTCTAAGTCTAATATTGAGATTTTGTATTCCTAATGGGGAACAGTAAAATATTCCCACAAGGTTGATATTTAAACACACAGACACACAGACACATACATACACACGCGCACACAAGCTTGTTACTGTGTAGAAATTCAGCCTAAATTCTCGGATTTGCTATTTTCCTCCGAACGCAATGGGCAGTCTGCAATCCACAATGTGACTGGAAATAGTGCATTGTCTCTTTCCCCTTCTCTCTAATGAGGGATATAATAGCATACTGAGAACAAAGGGGGAAGAGTCAAACTTGAAAAAAAACATTACAGCATAATCATAGTACTTCTGATATTCCCTCTAAGTCAAAAACTATCAAAGCAAAGGGAGAGAGGAGAGAGGGGGAGAGAGGAGAGAAATGAAGAAAAAAACTGTCAAGGGTCTAGAATAATCAGTTTCAAATGGAACAGAAAATTGTTTCCAATTTTGCCCCCTCCGCCGATGATTTGGAGCTATCCAGAAGAACCCCTCAGGAAAAAAAAAGAACTCATTCAATTTAGAAAAGAGAGAAGCCGGGAAAAAAATATCTGAAGCCCCAATTACAATTAATTACGCCTTTTTTGCTCTCAACATGGTGAAATGATTTGATTTGTTCTTAGAAAGTCTGGTTTGACTCAACAGAGACAACTACTTCTGCTCTGAGTTAGTCCATTAAATGGGTTGTGAGAATCTTTGGGAGGAAAAGGGACAGAGGTGGATAGGGAAGGAGAGGAAGATTGAGAGAGAAGTGGAGGTGTTGGCCATTAATCATAAACGTGGTTTTGAGAAGAAGGTGATGCGTGCCATGGCGGCCATTCACCATGACCCACATTAGGGTGATAAAATAAATAAAGGAGCTTTGAGGAGTGTTTGTGTGGGTGTGTGTGTGCCGTTGGCATTTCAACAAGGGAAACCATCGACCAACCAAGCCCTTTCTCTGCATGCCAGTTCAGCTGGGGCTCCAGGGTTTGGAAACTCAGCACGGAAATGAGAATCTGTTCTAAATTGATCAAATTAGCGGGCCCCACAGTCAAGCGAAAACACCTTTTATGGGAAAATGTGCCCATATCTGCTTCAAGATGGGGGAAAGTAAAATTATTGTATTGCATCCTTCTATTTTATTCTCTCGTTCAAATGTACTATGCGATCTGGTTTTATTGTTACAACATCAGTTGCCCTTTTAATAGGTTTGCATAATCCAACACAGATGAGATAAATAAACTTGAGACTGACCTTAATGGCCTCTGCAAACAAGCCTCCACACCCCTTGCTTAAAACTAACAACAATTTATTAACATTGAATGATAAAAAAGCTGGTCACAGTAAAAAAATAAAGAAAGAAGGTTTGTATGCCTCCAATTCATTTTTCCACAAATGTGGATACATCATGCACATTTTAAAAAAGGTGGGTAAATAACTTCACACTAAGAAGTACATTTCCTTAATATCCAAGAAAACTGTCAAACTATTTATAAGGAACTACATAAAATCTCAAAGAGAACTGTTTTGGTAAAACCAATCCACTGGGAGGAACTGGGAAAGCCTTGTTGGATAAATAGTGAAACACTAATGTACAAACTCATTCAGATCAAAGCTCCTATCAATACACATGTACTAAACAGGACATATTCAACAAGACATGTAGCAATTCAGGATGTGTGCATCATGTTTCAATCCTATTCCAACAAATGCCTATTTTGTTTGCTTGGCCTTTTCAGGGAACATGCCGCTGTCTGTGCTAAAGAGAAGGGGATGGAGAGGAAAAAATGAAACAGAAGAAATCAAAGACAATCTGTCACCTGCAAAAAGAGCCCAGGGATAAAAGCAACATTGTTTTGAAGGTCACTCGACCCCTGTCACACTCAAACCAACAAAAGCCCTGCGATGGCCAGCCGTTTAGAGAGCATCTGTCTATCAGCCTGACGCAAACAGAGACACACACAAACCCACACCCACTCTGACTCAACGTCGTTTCTGATCGTCGACACTACACAAATACAGTTCCAATCCACCTGCTCTTGTTCGATGGCCTGCACTCATACATGACAACGCATCGATTTTTTTTACCCCTCTACCACTGTCGGCGCATAAGAAAAAACCCATTAGGCTGACACTGCTCGTTTCCATTGAATGACAGGCCCGACAGGGCTAGGCTTTTCAGCCGGCCGCTTGACTGGCAGCTCGACACTTAAACAAGCTCTCCAGTTGCTGTAATAGTTTAAAACACTTTCAATTACCTGAGTCAAACAAATCCAGCAGACGAGCGCTTGGCTTGTTCCCTCCGAAGCACTCCCACAGGCCACCAAACTGGATACTATTGGAGCCCTGTTGTACACCATCAGTAAGGGTTATCCAGATATCCTGATCAGTCACTATTCATTTCACCACCCAGGATCAACGAAGCCAATACCCATCAAGTACGTTCTTCTTAGATTCCAGATGCAAAAGATGGTTTTGAGTCTGAAATGTGTTGATACCAATATCTCTGATGGTAATTTTCTGTTTGTCTGAATTTGTAATTATTATTTAGTAGAGTGTCATGCACACTGTGTGGTGTGGGTTTGTGTTGTGTGTGGTTGGGGGTAAATGCCATGTTTCCACTTTCCAGACTGTAGCAATGCTTTAAAATATTTTTTCCCTAAACAGAAAATGTTTCAACATTATGTAAAATGTAGCCAGTTTCGGATTAACCTCTCTCCCTCGTTCATGCATTTTTGCATGCATAGAACAACAAAGTGCTTATTTTGCAGGATTGTCAACTATCTAACATAGACTCCACATACACACACGATTTCACAAATAAATAAACGTATTCAGAATAATACAATAATTTTCACACAAGAAAACCCCTCATTATTGCTATTAAATCTGGTTGCCAAATCTTTCTTAAGACAAATTAGTTTGTCTGGTTTAAATCATTTTCTAACAGCTAGCATGTTAACGAACCAACAGTGAAATCGTTTTTAGGATATCCATTATTTTCTGGGGAAGCCCTGTGACAGAATAAATTAAAGCAAAATTATTTACAGATTGAATGGAATATAGGGTTTATTTGATTTGAACAGGAATGGGAAAAGGTATAGTTTATTGTATTTTTGTTCCATTATATTCCTTAAACTCAACAAATTACTTGGAAAGCACAACAAGGCAATAAGCAATTTCCGACGGACTCTTAAAAGGTCACAGAATGCATTTACTGGTTTGACTGCATTTCAGATCTAGGTTACAGTGGATTTTCCAAGATCTCTAAAAACAAATTGTCCACTAAATATTCTGACAGTGAGTGCACATTCTGGCTTTAATTTCTAACCCAATTCTTGATAAAAGTTAATTTTATACTAGGTATTTTTTTCACAATTTTGAAGACATTATACGCATATAAGGAATTACATATATATCTAATAAAAAAATAAAGACAAATAGGAGATATTTTTAAACAAATATAATATTTGTCTTGCATAATGCTTAAAAATCTTTGCAAAAAAGTATATAATGCAAAAATGTTTGTGTGTGGGAGTCATGATTAATTGCAGAAGGAAAGATATTCATGACACAGTGCCCTCCAGAATTGTTTAACCCTATGGAAAAGAATAGCAAAAAAGCAAGTCTTTTTTATGTTACAATAAAGTTTTGAGAGAAGCTGAATATAAATTGAGTTATGGTTGTTCAAAGTAAAAACAAACTCTTAATCAATTAATTCACATTTTTCAAAAAACAACATAATAATTCACACATCTAGGAATTGTTATGAACCAAATGAAAACAGAATATCTTTCTAATAATATGCCATATATTTTCAGGCTAAACTGGGTCATTAGGAACAATTACGTGTTCATCCAATTTGACTGGGCAATAAATATGAGGTGACACACATGCAACTACTTTAGACCTTTATCAACATGTAGACTTTCATGACTTGGCAATAGCAACAAAAAATAGCTACATGCATAAAAAATACTCTTCACTATTATGGCATTATGAAGACGTTCATAATAACTGCAGCTCTGATGAACCAGCCGGCAAGAGGAAAAGTGTATTTTGTCCCCCATATAAGAAGTAAAACAAATTCTCTGAGGATCACAGTTAAAGAATAGCAGAAGTAAGTTCATTCTCAGGATCAGTCTAAAAAATTACAATAACATGTCACCTTCATGCCAACAAGCTATTTGGGCATCTTACCAGAAGAAAGGTACAATACAATAAAGATCATAGCCTTTTTGGCTTAGGTCAATAATTCTGAAGGGCACAGTATAAAACCACGTTTTAGGGATAGTTTGTCCAAAATTCATATTTTCCTCAAAGTCCCCTTACCAAGAGATAGTCCTGAAAGCATTTTTAAAAATGCATTATTCTGCTCTGTCCAGTCTGTAATTAGCGTTATTAGCATTGTCCAAATTCATGAATGGAAACGGTTCATACCGCTATCGCAAATATGCATTGCAAGCGGACAAGTACTACAAAACACTTCAAACTGCATTCAGTAATCTGTCGCGGTAGCATAGATTTTTTTAAACTGTGCACTGACGAATCAGCAGGCACAATTGGTTTAATTCAAACTGGCACTAGTGAACTATGTCCTATAGCCACCACACACAGCTTCTGTTCTTCAGCAGTGATGTCATCAAGGTGAGCGTGAACTTTATCTTCAACAAGCTATGTGATTTGCCTTATCGGCCATTTTCATAGGTTGACATTAGTGATGTGCAGTTCACGTTTGTTTTGAACAAATCTTTTTAGTGACTCGGGACTCACGAGGCCTATTCTCTAGGGACTTGTTCAATTGTATCGTTCATTCAAACGTTTGTCAGCAGATTTCTACAACATGGTCACTTGCCTCATACCAGGTCCTACAGCTCAGTTCTCTGATCATCGTCTATATACATTCACAAGGAAAAACAGATCAAGGCAGGAACATCATAAAGACATGTTTATATCTGTTAATTGAACGCAGACGATAATAATTAATATAGTTAGTTGATTACTGATGTCATGAAAAACACAGATGACAAAAAGCACGGAGCCTTTGTCTAATTAATAAAGACTTGTGAGCGACTGACTCGTTCAGTTTTATCAATCAATTGAACGGTTGTTTCATTAATTTGAACGATTGGCAGCAGAGTTCTACCTAAACACGGAATGTGTTGTTAGTTTTACATTTACAACCCTTTTTTGAAGACAATAGCATTATAAAGACATGTTTGTAACAGATAATTGGACACATGGTAGGTATAATATAATTAGGCTAATGGAGTAGTTGATTTTTTATTGTAATGATAAACAAATGAAAGTATACAACAAGCCCT
Organism: Esox niger; assembly: GCA_016801105.1. Taxonomy (NCBI): domain Eukaryota; kingdom Metazoa; phylum Chordata; class Actinopteri; order Esociformes; family Esocidae; genus Esox; species Esox niger. Next base: position 51,236 of record JACXGJ010003316.1, read on the forward strand.
TAACTAAGTAAAATAGACTCATGAACGTCTAACTCATTCAGTTTAATTGCTCAGTTGAACAAAGGAAGTAGCATTGTATATATTTATATATATTTGCAACAGATTATTGGACGCATGGCCTACCTTTATTAAGGGCATTACTGACTTGACTCAAATGAAAGAAATGACTCGAAATATTCAATGTTTTTACTGAACAACTCAACTAGATGCTAGTCAGTAGAAAGCATCGAACTTCCCATCACCATTGGAAATCAGAATTATATTTTTAAATGTGGAAAATGTTGTGGTCATAAGAAACGTCAAAGAGACTTGAGGTTTCACTCATTGCCATATATGTACGGTCTGTTCACAGTTCCATATCTCAATCCCATCACCAGGATGACAAATAGCCTCCAAATCCCCAAATCACAATCACACCAAACACTGCACTCCTCCCAGCTGCCAATCACCAAAATACGAAGCCCGTTCAAGAGTTTTTGATAGCTTTCTAACGTTCTTTAATCCTAGCATGCCTTCCGTGTTTAACGATTTAGCTTATCCTGGTCTGTACCTTCGCCTGAGTCTTTTTGATACACACAATTAATTTTGGATTTGCCTGCTAGATTACATATCTATGTATATTATTGCTATACTATTGCTATATCTGTTATATTCAATACTTCCACCCATATTCCAGATCCTACTCTTTTTTAAAGTGCTGGTAGTTTACAGTTATCTGTACTATTACTATATATTTTTTCTATTTTTCCATATATTTTTCTTAATTCTCACTACGTAGTTGTTGAGTGCCATTGCTTATGGATCTTGAGTGGTGTTGTGGGAGAATCAATGGAGCAACTCTGCCAAAGAGACATACAAAGTTTGCGAGAAACATTTTACAGAGGATCGTTCACTTAGAAGAGGACTAAAGGCGACTGCAATTCCATGAAGTTACCCAGTTCAACCCGTGGTGACTAGACATATTGTAAGTAATACAATTGCTATGTTATAATACCCAAAGTACACATTGCCTCTGAAAATTCTAGGCAAGCGTTGGGGATTAACGTGTTCATCAAGCCCCCTTTAGCTGTTGTGTAAGCTTTTCGTCAATCAATTAATCATCTGTGTATAATGGTTAGAACTAGATGTAAAGTAAAGCACTATCCCTGAAATAATATACATCTAATATATGCATTTTCCTTTCTCTCTCCAGCAAATAAAGTTTGACTGTCCAAGGTGAATATCAATAACAAATAGGTAACTTGCTTTCTAGCTAGCGAATTCTAACTTCAGTTTTCTTGTAATGTATGCCCTTAGTCTTCCTGAAAGAACGCGTGGATTGATACAATTGTGCACAAAACTGACCTGCAAACACAAGAAGTACCCATTTATTTCAAAGTAGTTTTCCGCTTGCATTGTAGATTTGCGATAGCGGTATGTACCATTTCATGAATTTGTACGATGCTAATAATGTAATATTTCCAACTAAGACAGAGCTGAATAATGGATTGTTTTAAACAATCGGGGTAAGGGACTGTCAATGAAATTAGATTTTTGGACGAATTAAGTGTCATGAATCTATCTTAATACTATTAAGTAATATAGTAATAGTAATACAGTCAATACCCACATGTGGCCAAGTCAGTGAACGGGTTCATACTGTATCAAACATTACATTCTGGATGAGAATAAAAGTGAATGAATCCGAATCCTTCTTCACACACATATTTCTTATGTGAAATTCCTAAGTGAAGATAAACACCAAGGAAATGATGCGGACAGAGAGGGACACTGCCTCTGATGGCTTTCTTAAAATGGCAGCCATCACCTTCATCATCTCCAGGGGTGATTGCCAGACCCCATGGTGGTGCTCATGTCCTTGATGAAATGATGTGTCCAGGTTCAATCCCCTGTGGGATACAATCATCCACCACCTCTAAGACACAAACATAAAACATTTTAATGGGCCAAAAGCAGAAAAGATGAAAGATGAAACGTCCAACATATGCCTTGCATAAGTATTCAGACCCAGTCACAGATTTCATAGTTTTCTTGCATTAGAGAGTTGGATTGAGAGCCCCTGCATGCCACAGCAGTAAAGTGCCTTGTAGTTGCCCCTGCATGCCACTCCCTTATAATTGACTGTTTCATTGCAAGACCAGGGTTCAAATCCAGCTCACAGAGCCCAGAGGTCCCACTGAGAGTGGTAAAATAAGCCATCACCGTCCAGTTTTGTGCGGATATTATTCAGTCGCCTTTCTTTTTCAAGTTTAGCAACTCCTTGTGGAGGCTTTTGCAACTCTGAATTATTTCCAGGAAGAAGCCCTTTGGAGTGTGTTTCAGCTCAAAATTGTTGTTGCAAAGAAATGACTTTAATCACAAGTGTGATATTGCTGAATTGGGGAGAACAAAACAGGATCAAAGTTAAAAAAAACAAGTACATATTTTTTTATCAAGTTTAATTTAGATTCTCAATATTCTGCAGTCCAATAGCATAATTATAAAGCCTAACTGTGCCATTCATCTAAGGTTGTATTTCTGAAAGGTAAAAGCCTATTAAATCGATAGGTAATGTGGGATTAAGAATTAGTGTCAGATATATACTGTATCTCCGTGACTCGTGTTTTTGTTACTTTTGCCTGGAGTCTGAAGGAGCATTTTTACACCATGTGCCATTTGGTCCTACTTAATTATTAAAATGCTCAGATATCCAAAAGCTTAACAGCCCAAAAAATCAACTAGTCAACTAAATGGAGTCAGCACTATTTATCTGTAGTAACTTTTCAAATGCCTAATAAAGAAATGCACTTATTGGTAGATGGGCAACAAGAACAAATCAGATATCTCTATAAATAGAACATATGTTAATGGTGAACTTGAGCTATATTTCAAATTGTTAATTATTTAAAGTTGCCACCCTTTGCCTTGATTACAGCTTTGAAGACTTTTTGCATTTTCTCAATCAGCTTCAAGAGGTGGTCAACTAGATTGCATTTCAGTTTATAGGTGTGCATTGTTAGAAGTTAATTTTCCGAATTTCTTTCCTTAATGCATTTGAACCAATTAGTTATATTGTGACAAAGGTAGGGTTGGTTTACATAAAACCATCATTATGTCTATATTGTAGTTGTACGTTTTATGGCAAGTACAGCTCAAATAAGCAAAAACAAATGTCAGCCAAAGGTCAGTCAATCCAGAAAATGTCAGTAGCTTTGAAACTATCTTCAAGTGCAGTAGCAAAATCCATCAAGTACTATGATAAAACTGGCTCTCATGAGGACCGCCACAGGAAAGGAAGACCCAGAGTAACCTATGCTCCTAATTTCTATGAAGATAACTTCACAAGAATTACCAGCCTCAAAAATGGTCAAATAACTTCACCTCAGATTGCAACCCAACTAAATGCTTCACATAGTTCATGTGACAGACACAACTCAACATCAACTGTTCAGAGGCGACTGCGTGAATCAGGCCTTCATTGTTGTTGAAGTTCTTACTTGGGCCAATAAATATGTCCTTTGATCTGATGAGTCTACATTTGCCATTTTTGGTTCTAACTGCCGTGTCTTTGTGAGACGCGGAGTGGGTGAATGGATGATCTATGCAAATGTGGTTTCCACCGTGAAGCATGGAGTATCCATGGAGTGTCCAAACTTTAGACTGGTACTACTGTATATGCATATATATATATATATATATATATATATATATATATATATATATATATATATATATA
>JACXGJ010003317.1:0-54935 GCA_016801105.1 Esox niger
GTGTCGCTGAGGCTTCATGTGCACATGCACCGTGTCGCTGAGGCCTCATTTGAACATGCACCGTGTCTTTGTGGTCCAAACCCCTGGGCAGGGTTAAGCCTTGTGGCTTACGTTGTTTTTAAGGTCAGAGAAAATATGATTTTTAATGGGAAGACATTTTGGGTCCTCACAAGTATAGTAAAACAAGCATTTGTTTGTGTGTTCTCCCTCCAGATCTCAGTGGATGGTTTCAAATACATAGCAGCAGGTTGTCCTTTGCTACAACAGATAGTCTTCAATGACATGCCCACTCTGTCAGACCGCTGTGTGCTGGTAAGTATAGAACATCCAGATAACTCATATCCCTTTCAGATAGTCATTCTGGGACAGTTGTTTCTGAAAAGAATTATGTAATATTTATAGGTTCATGTTTCATACATAGAAAGCTTAACTACAGTGTTCACATTGTATACAGACATTGTGGTAACATGAATTCTGAGAGTTGAAATTAGCACAGTCTATTTGATGACTTAAGCCGTAAACATTTATAATAGTACCAGGCTGCCCAGTACATTCAGTCCAAGAACAACAGCTGTGCACCAATCCAAAGATAATGTTCTGTAGAAAAAAAAAAATGTTCTGGTCATAAAATTAAATGTTTTGTATGTGAAGGACCAGCAATCGAAGGATGAGCAATCAAATGTTGCAAACTTGACCAAAGTACTATAACACCAGCAGTTAATATTTTACAGATTTTCTTTAAAGAGAAAAGGAGATGAAAATCTTACTGACATTGATGAGGCACAAAGGTGTTTCTCAGCACTCACACACAAAATGATATGGGAACACTAGAGTCATAAAAGCTGTATGAGGCTCAGACTTGTCCTTGGGGCGGCTCTCCTTTTCACAAATCCGCTTTACAGTTGGTGGCGGCATAAAAACCTAACCAGTCCTGAGTGGAGATGTAACGGGCCCTGCCCAGCCGATGTAATTCAGCCTGCAGAAGTCATTACAAATGCACTGGATGGCAGTGATGTATCACTCCTCGGTAAGCAGGAAAGGATGATGATGGTGGCTGACGCACTCTGGACGTCTTCATGGAGACGGATGAAGGGTGGTTACTCGGGGACGGCCAGGAGGTTGTTCGGTAGGGTTGAGGTGCCACTGATGTCAAGGGTGACTGTGGTGGGAGATCCCTGTAGACAGAGACCAGGTGCAGGCAGTGAGGCTGGATAGTGTAGCCGGCCAACAACTTTCTCGGTCGACAACACCATGAGCTGATACTGAGGCGCTGGCTTAACCGAGGGGGGGGTTCTTTTCTGAATCTCTGCCTGTCACTAAGTCGGGGTTCTTCCAATAGGAGCTGGCCTCCAAGTGTCACTCTCTGTCTTCCATCTCCCTGTGGGAAACCTCCCATCTCTCAGACATTGCTTTCAGAGCCATCGCTGAGGTGGCCAACCTCACTAAGTTCAGCGTTGATGGTAAGTCAGTGTGTGTGTGTGTGTGTGTGTGTGTGTGCGTGTGTGTGTGCGTGCGTGCGGATGCCAGGTGGATGGCAACAGATGCAGTGATTGGCTTTAGGTCTCATTGGTCCGTGGGATTCCCGGTCTTTCCTGTTCTAAACCCGAACATAACCGTAACCATGATCTCAGTATCCAGGCATTGTACGGTAGAATATGACATCCACAAGCAACATCTTTTGCACTAGAACAGAAACTTTGTTCCTACAGGTAATAGTCGTATGACCGACATCAGTTGGAGGGCTCTGTGCCGTAGCTCTCCACGCCTCACTAGACTCCATGCTGCTGACTGCCCTAGAATGACTGATGCCAGCCTGAAGTCCATGAGCACACTTAAAAACCTGGTCTACCTGAACATCTCATGCTGCAGCAGGTTGGTATACAGTATGTGTGTGTGTGTGTGTTCTCTTTCTACTTGAATAGATATTGGGCCTCAGCATCCAACAGCTTGTGTGTGTGTGTGTGTGTGTGTGTTGCAGGGTGAGTGACATGGGAATGCGGCACCTGACAGAAGGTCCCTCTGCCTCTAAATTGAGAGAATTGAATCTGAGTCACTGCAGCCGCATCAATGACTTATGTATCATGAGGGTGGTTCAAAAGTAAGGCCATACCAAGAAACATGCGCACACGCACGCATGCACATGTTGAAATATACTCTGAATCCATTTCAAATATGTGAAGAATATATATGTATTTGAAATATATTCGAATATTTTCATTGTACTAAAATGGTATTTGCAATCATGTATTCTAAGTATACTAAAGCAGGAAATAAGTAGGTCCATTTAAACCTACCGAAATAGACTAATTACTATTTAAATAGTACCTAAATACTATTTTAATACTATAGCACAGCATAAGACGTTTCATCCTTTTTTCGAGTGAGTACATGTGCAATTTCCCCACTGTCTGACATACAACAACTGGGCCTTTGTAGTCCCACTGTGTGGTTAACCTGATCAGGCTTTCACACATGGTGTCTTATCCTTCTTGTGAATATGTTTACCAAGTTTCATTCAGGTTTTACTAGTGGAAAGATTCTTTAATTGTTGTCTAGACAATATATTGCTGTTGGAATCTCATGGATGCTACATACCAAGTTATGTGTAGATCAGTCATTCCATCACAGTATAGCAGGTACTGAGGGTTTTGGTTCCTTTCTCTTTTAAAAAAAATCTAAGTGCTGAAACTCAAGTTAAACCTGCAAGCAGCATTTACAAGTTTTCACAGTAATACCACTGTGGCAAGATTGAATAAAATTAGACACTTCACCATAATAAGCTACTCTACTCCTTAGTACACCTGCCAAATAAACCACTAACACATATATGTAATAGACTTGTCTGTTCAGTACTGGTTTTCATTTAGGTTCAGGACCTTAAAACACAATACTCCTCAAGAACTGCTGGTCCGGTCCACATAAACCATTGTATGCTGTGTCAATGTGCCTATTTCCCAGCACTAAGATTATTCACGGCTTTAGGAGATATAAAAACATGTCCACAGATTGGCACTTGAACAATAACTAACGTTAACTAATACAACAGTCATTCTGATGAGAACCCACCCAAAATGTGCAACAATGCAGAAAATCAGACAGGGCTAATACCTGGTCACGACACCATACCATACAAAAGTGTACACGCACGCACGCTGTCAAAACATTTACTAACGCGTGCATGCAGGTGCAGTAAGCTGAACCACCTGAGTGTTTGTCACTGTGAGAACCTGACTGATTCTGCTCTGGAGTGGCTGGGCGGCTGCTCCTCTCTCCTCTCTGTGGACATCAGTGGCTGCAACGTCACAGACCAGGTAATGCTCCCATGGCCTTGTGCGTGTTATTATAACCCTTATACGTGGCTCTACAGACATTTCAACAACCTTACTGGGCTTCCCAGGGGCTGACTGCACTGGGTGGGAACCCTGGCCTGAAGAAACTAGTTGCCTCCGAGTGTGTGTGGATCACTGACACTGGCATAGAGGTAATTCGATTTTTTTAATTCAATTTTTGGGGGGTTCTGTAGTTTGCACGGTGCTGAATGAGTGTTGAAGGCGTCTCATCTTTCTGTCAAAGCAGAAGTTGTGCAGGCAGGTGAGAGATCTGGAGGATCTGGACGTGTCTCATTGTGTGGCTCTCTCTGACAAGGCCATCAAGGCCCTGTTCTTCTACTGCAGAACTATTGTCACGCTACTAATGCATGGCTGCCCAAAGGTACTGACACACAAAAACCCAATTGACGTTTTTAATATTACCAAAACCCCTCGTCGATAGGTTACATCTCCCCCTCACAGATGACAGACATGGCAGTACAGTATCTAACAGGTGGGGGTCACTACCTGAGAGAACTGGACATCAGTGGCTGTGTTCTCCTGACAGACCGCACAGCGCGCTTTCTACAGAGAGGCTGTCCACAGCTCAACAACATAAAGATGCTCTACTGCAGGGGAATATCCAAGTAAGACAATTACATACAGAACATTCTAGAACCTAAACATGACTTTGGAAGGGCAGTAACAGGGTGTGTGTGTGTGTGCGTGTGTGTGTGTGTGTGTAGGCAGGCAGCTCTGAGGCTGCAGCCTTGTGTTGAGCAGTGGGAGCACAGTAACGATGACACCCCCTACTGGTTTGGCTATGACAGCCTAGACCAGCAGCTGCAGCCAATCAGATGACCTGACAAGACCAAAAACACCTAAGATGAAGAGGAGTCAGTACAAGCTCTTGGCAACAGCTAAAAAAAACTAAAGAAAATGAATTAGTTAAAGGATTGTGGAGAGGACTATGACAACACAACATGAATATCCACAGACTAAGCTGACAATCTCACACAAACATACAGAGGTGTATTATAATCTTGAATTAACATCTCATATTAACTTGCTCAGTTATCAGCCACGTAATAACCACAAACCAAATTATTTTACATATGTAAATATTTTATATCAGAGAGTCAATGCAGTATATACACATTAATGCAAAGCTCCTGCATCAAACAATTTCTACTGAGTAGGAGAACAGCCCATTGAAACACAGGACCTATCAGGACATCCTCAACATAGGAATTTAATATTAAATAATACAGCAACCAAGTTTTAACATTTGCACACTCATCATTATTAAAAATACCTCAATAGGATTTGATTTCATTAAGAGTAAACTGAACTTACAATTAAGTCCCAAAATTAAGCCAGTATTTAAAGTAAGGTTTTCCTAATATTAAAGAAATATCATATTCACTTTCAAATTGTTGCCTTACATTAGTCCAGCAGTAACAGAGAAATACAGCAGTCAAAGTCAGAGGAATAAAATCACTAACCATCTGTGTCAAACCATGGATATTGGACCTAGAACTTGTGGGGGAAAATATCCTCTATAATTTGCAGAAAACGGAGTAATCAAGAAAAATATAGCATCACTTATTTACTTTTGGTGCCCAACATACAGGCCTAATCAAGCGTTAATACAAGAAAATCAATGCTTTTCGATGACATCCTAAATGAATTCGACAGGCCAAAGCCAGAGGAACTGGAGTGGAGCGTGCCTAATTTGGTTAGAGTGCAGAGCGTTTAAAACAGCTGGCCTAATCACTGGCATAGCCTACAATTTGCTGTTGAAATGTTGAGCACTTCTCAGATAGCCTACTTCAAAAGCAAATTATAAACTACTTAAGTAGATATGGTGTCAGATATTTTTTATAGATTGAGTGTAGGTAGACTTTTAGCAGAGGGGGGAAATTAGTATTACAGTGAGTGAGAGTACAGACCATATAACTTACTACTCTGGCCTGTGCTATGGGCTGCAAAACAACATTATCCTACCATCTCAGAATGAGACAACTTGCAAAACCCACAAGGCACACTGACCAAGATGTGGTACACCTGTACTATAATAACAACATCAGTCTTGAAGACAAATTGAGACAATTTATTCCAAAAGTGACTTGTCCACTCCATGCTAGAAGATCAGATCTACCAGACAAAAACATTACTAAATAAACAGCAATGTTTTTATTCTGCTGTCATTTGAAGATGCTGCTCTAATCCAGATGGATGGCAGATGCCTTCTGACGGCCTGGCCAAGCTGATTGGATTGAATTGAATTTTCCCTTTGGTGGACCTCTTTCCAACCCAAACTAAAGAAATGTTATCAAACCACCATTAAAAGGATTGAAAAGATTAAGTCAATAAAAAATTATTAAATAATACAAATTGATAATATAAATATATCTTTATATGCCTTAAAGCATTTCAGGCCCTGACGGTTCCCCACTGCTAAACATGAAGAAAGCATGATTAAGGATCTACTTCGAGTTGTCGAGGACTTTGGACAGTATGTAGACAGGAAAAATGAAGGATAACTGTTGGAACAAGGCCTAGGCCTGGGAGTGAACTCTGAGGCCTCAGCTGCCCAACTTCAGAGATTCGAACCAGCTTTGAGTCTTCAGGCTAATGGAGCCTCTGTCGGCCTGGGCCCTGATCCACTGGCCCCCCTGAGGCTGACCATTCATATAGCCTGGAGTGAGAGAAGATTGACCGCAGAACAAGAGTGAGTTTAGAATAACAGTGTTCGCTATGTAGAGAACTGTTGTGATGGCTCGCTGGCCATGTTTGTTTAGAAAACATAGCAGTATGTGTAGTCTCATTGGTGAGTTCAGTTCCAGCGAAAAACTGAGTATGACTAACCAGTGACAATGGTCATGTTATCTTTGGAATCTCTCTCGGACTGCTGTAGAACAATCTCCTGGTTGACCTCCACTGATGCTCCGCACAGCTGTACTCCTGCCTTTAAAGAGGAAGGGACACGCACAGACACTGAACCTGAAAGACATGGAAAGAGGGAGGAAAATAGATAGCAAAAGCAGGGGAAGAAATAAAAAGGCATTAGAGGAGAGTCAAACCATGTAACCTTGAGAGAGACACTTCAGAAAGATGTCCAGGTATGGCTCATTCTATTGAGCAATGTACAGGTGCTGGTCATATAATTAGAATATCACCAAAAAGTAGAATTATTTCAGTAATTCCATTCAAAAAGTGAAACTTGCATAATGTATACAGTCATTCCACACAGACTGATGTATTAAAGTGTTCATTCCTTTTAATTTTGATGATTATAACTGACAACTAATGAAAACACCAAAATCTGTATTTCAGAAAATTAGAATATTACTTAAGACCAATACAAAAAATGATTTTTAGAAATGTTGGCCAACTGAAAAGTATGAACATGAAAAATATGAGCATGTACAGCACTCAATACTTAGTTCTGGCCCCTTTTGCCTGAATTACTGCAGCAATGCGGCGTGGCATGGAGTCGATCAGTCTGTGGCACTGCTCAGGTGTTGAGAGCCCAGGTTGCTCTGATAGTGGCCTTCAGCTCTTCTGCATTGTTGGGTCTGGCGTATCGTATCATCCTCTTCACAATACCCCATAGACTTTCTATAGGGTTAAGGACAGGCGAGTTTGCTCGCCATATAAGAACAGGGATACCATGGTCCTTAAACCAGGTACTGGTATCTTTGGCACTGTGTGCCGGTGCCAAGTCCTGTTGGAAAATGAAATCTGCATCTCCAAAAAGTTGGTCAGCAGCATGAAGTGCTCTAAAACTTCCTGGTAGACGGCTGCGTTGATCAAGAGCGGCTTGACATAAGGAATGCGACAACTGAAACCCATGTCTTGCATACGTCTGTGCGTGGTGGTTCTTGAAGCATTGACTCCCACTGCAGTCCACTCTTTGTGAATCTCCCCCACATTTTTGAAGTTTTTTTTCTTCACAATCCTCTCCAGGGTGCGGTTATCCCTATTGCTTGTACACTTTTTTCTACCACAGCAATGACCCTTAGTGTCTTGCCCTCCTTGTGCAAGGTGTCAATTGTCGTCTTTTGGACAGCTTTCAAGTCAGCAGTCTTCCCCATGATTGTGTAGCCTATACAACTAGACTGAGAGACCATTTGCAGGTGTTTTGAGTTAATTAGCTGATTAGAGTGTGGCACCAGGTGTCTTCAATATTGAACCTTTTCACAATATTCTAATTGTCTGAGATACTGATTTGGGGTTTTCATTAGTTGTCAGTTATAATCATCAAATTTAAAAAGAATGAACACTTGAAATATATCAGTTTGTGTGGAATGACTGTATACATTATGCAAGTTTCACTTTTTGAATGGAATTACTGAAATAAATCAACTTTTTGATGATATTCTAATTATATGACCAGCACCATTATATCCATCCAGAATGTTAGATTCATAAGTTCACCTTGCTGAGAGAGTAGTTGTGCACTGCAACTTTCTCCTACATACACATCAATGTTTCCACTGTTGGAGGACACCTTCAGGGAGCCATTGTTAGAACCATCTGGCAAAGGTCAAAGTAAAAAAAGCATTTAGAGATGGGCTGTATTTCTGTCAAAAATGAGAAACTTTTAAACAACCTTTGAATAAATTGCTGTGTATTTCACTGGCCTGAACGATAGTCCAATATATTTTCAGAAATAGCTGATAGAAATGTGTTCATGTTTGTGTGTTAAATCCCATAACAGCAATATTACCCAGAATGCATATGCACATGTTTTTTTACATGTACATTTTGCTCACTATGCCGACCTACTCATGCAATCAAATAAAGTAAATTACATAAAAAAGATAAAAAAATTGTTAAACAGGGTATCTGCAAATGTATTTTGTATGTTGAAAACCTAGATACAATACTTAGCAAATGTTTTGATACTTTACTCTTTAGGGTATTAAGTCATTTATTTTGTCGTTTTTGCCCATTTCTGTTAAGGTTAAAATTACCTCAGGCCTAACTCAATACAATCAAGTATATCACAAGGTATTGGCCCACTTACCTACAATTATATTTCCAGTCTCATTCCACACTATGGCATCACCTGTATAACAACAAAACAAAATATGAGATGTTGATCCACCCAGGAAACTAACTAACTAATGGTTTCCATGTTCTCAACAAAAAGCCAGGTTGTCTGTCCCAGAGGAAATCACCATGAATTCTGTCTGACTAATCCCCAAATCCTCTTGGCGTCTCTCACTTCGTCTGTTTATCGCTCATGCTTTTCTTTGAGAGAAAACTCGCTTTTTTCACTCTACTTAACCTTGATTTATCTAAGCAATGATTCACTCAGGCCATCCACAACTGTATAATATTCTTTACACAAATGAAAGCACTGAAGCCTCTCTAGTCTACTTTGAACACTGATATTTACTTAAGGTCCTGACCAGGAAAATACTTTGTTATAACACTTAGAACAAGAAAGGGATTTTTTCCTAGTTATGATTTCACATGGTGAGAAAAAACAACATGAACCAATGTCACAACAAAACTAAGACGGTCACCCATCCCTGTCAATACCACTGACCGAGCCATGAATCAAGGGCTAGAATAACACAACATTGCAAGTGAAGAAGAAAAGCATCAGCGAGCCATAAAAGGCAGATGCATCCAGTTTTCATTTATCATAGTTGCTATATTTTTCCTTTGAGGCTGGAAAGGTATCCTCTACCAGATACGCAGCGGTCCCTGCCTCACCATGTACGTGTCCCAGCTGGATGTTTCCTGAAGAGGACTCTACGGAGGTGGACTCGGCGTAGATGGCTTTCACCTTCACAGGGCCATGTTCTGTTGACAAGTTCATGGTAGTACCCTGGATCTTCTTCACCTCCACAGTCTAGAAATTACATTTATGGTAAAAATTACTACAATCACCAAATCTAACACACAGACACTAGTGAGTCTACACACCCCTAGCCTGGTTTTCACTGTAGAAACACAAACAATAGTCTGGTCTCATATATACTTAAAGACTGACTGTAGAGGGCTCTCATGCCATATGGTTAAACATATATATGGTCTTATATGTACAGTCGTAGCCTATTGTATAGAAGTACTGTCACACATGTACCTCTGGAAAACCTTTGGCATCCAAAGAAGTATCTTTTTTGTTGGCATTTAAATAAAACTAGAAAATCGGCAGAATTTACTAAATCATAACTTATTTTGCAAAGAAATCCTAAAGTTGACGATATTTTTGCATACTTCCAATAATATAGTAGTTTGAAATATTTCGATTTTTATCAGGTTATTCTCCTTTACTTCTGAGTTGAACTCATGTGATTTGTTATACAGATGCATGCAATATGAAAATCAGTAATTCAACCAGTTTGAATAGAGGAAATTACAGTTTGGTGTCACTGTATGTACAGCAATGAGCATGAAGAAAAGAAGTAGCACCAGAGAATGTGAATGGCTTCGATTGGATCGTAGCCAAGCAGGGACAATCTTAAGGATACAGCACCATCTCCAGAGACCTTGACATTTCTGATTCCATCATACATAATGTTATCAAGATATCAAGGACCATGCCACCGTAACCAACCTCCCTGGACGTGGCTACAAGAGAAGACCTGAAGGAAGATTACAGTGAAGGATTGCTTGAACGGTGGTAAAGCACCTTAACTGCAACAATGATTCAAGCTGACCTTCAGACACAAGCACAACATTCTCAATTCATACCAACTGTTGCCAATTGATGAAAGTGGTGGTTGCTTAGAGAGAGATAAAGCATGACTGCAATATGCCAAAACACACAAACAACACACAATCCATCTGGGACAATCTCTTCTGGACAGATCGGACCAAATAAGAGCTTATTAGTCAAGAACAACATATATGTATAGAAAATGAATCCTTCAAAGAACACCTTCCCACAGTTAAACATAGAGATTATTGGTCATAATGTTTTGGGGTTGCTTTGCTGCCTCTGGCACTGGGTGACTTAGAGGAGTGCATGGCATCAAAAAATCTAGAGAATAACCAAGGTGATTTAGAGCACAATTTTGACTGTTTGTAGTGACTAGTAGAGTCCAGATTAAAACCCAATTGAAAACCTGTGGAGAGATGTACAGCAGTTGGATGGGACTCTTCAAATCTGGTAGAACTGGAGCAGTTTACACAAAAAGTGTGGGCTAAACTGCCACTACAGAGAGGAAGCTCATCCATGTCTATAGAAAGCATTTGATTACATTTATTTTAACCAAAGGCTGCGCTACCAAATACTGTCACCGCCATTTCTATCAACACCCAAACTTAAAAGGATGCATTCATTTCTAAATAAAAAACAAAGATCCTAATATGCAAAAAAAATAACTGAGAGAGCACCATAGGGATTTGTGGCAAAGAAGTCTCTTGACAAAACCAAAAATACTTTGCAAACCCAGCCAAGCCCAACAATCATCAATAATCATGGGCAGCGGAACTTTTTTTGACGGATGTGCAGGATTTCCTATTTTAATGGGCATATTCGCAAAGACGCAATTCAACTCTAACAACGCACAATCATACCAATAAATGATGAACTGATCAACAACATGTAATTCTTTATGTATAAGTCTACAGCAAAAGTGGAAAAATTGCCTATAGAACACTAAAGAAAATGCCCAACTAAATTCCATTTTCAGCTGGAGCCTAATTTTTTACTTTAATTTGTTAATATTCTCACAAGTGGATCGTTTGTATTTACTCAGTTTACATGTTCAGACAAAATACTTACTACAATACATTATTTCAAATATTTTACTCAATATTTTTGGAGGAGATGAGGTAGCGATAGGCCTATTGTCAGAGTGCACACGTCCCTTCTTTAGCAAGCTTAACTCCATATGAGAAAAGCTCACAAAGACAAAGAAATATCAGAGAAAATCACATTATTTAGCCAAAGACGTGCTCTAAACCACATTAAAAGGACCTTTCAATTGTTGCTTATCATATTGCAAACAAAATTGCAATAACTAGGAAAAAAAACTCACTAAATCATTTTTTGTCCATATCCTGCAATTCTAGTCTAAAATATTGTTAGGCTATACACTGTAATTGTAGAGTTGTGTCATATAGTAGAGTATAAAAGGAGCTACTGTACACTGTTTCCAGAGGTGCAAAGGTCCACGTTGCCATGGATTGTTCCCTTCCCTGTGATGTTGCCTCCCTGAGACTGGACCAGAACCTGATGACTCTGTAAAATAGAATGGAACATATTGCGATTTAGAAATTCAACACAAGTATTTAATTTTTCTGATTTGTACATCAAAATCAATATGCAGGCCATAAAAGGGCAGTCATTAAAATGTGCAGATAATTCATAATTTCCACATAGTTTTGATCTAGTTTTAATTAATGGGTCAACAGGGGTCTGAGTGTCGTGGATTTTAAATAATTTGCACCTTAGTCTTTAGAATTCAAGTTCTGTCAAGATACTGGGGATCAAGGCCAGACAGCAATTTTTAAGTGTTGCCATAGCTTGTAAAACTGATTTAAGTCTAACTTTAACTTGCCCACTTGAGAACATTAACTGTATTTTTTATTTAGCCTTGTGTAGTTGGTTACTGTCCTGCTGAAAAGTTAATGTCTCCCACTGTAAAGCTGTAAACATTGATGTCTCACTGAAGAGGAACTTTTCCATGCCAGCAAAAGTCTTAATATAACCGTATACAGTTTTAATATAACGTAACTACTGTATGCTTGTAGCCAGCAAATATGTTTGTCTATCCTGACCCAAAATGCATGCACGGGTGCGTGGTTTCAAAAATCCACTAGAAATAGTCACAATATAACCGTAAACTGTTTTATTTCAGACTCACTATAATGTATATACGGAAGGTTTTAGCAAGCGAAGTTGTCTATACGTAATAAATCATAATTCGTACTTTACTTTCCCTGTGAGGAGATCTGAACACGGGACCTATAATTTGCAGGTCCACTTCGCTAACCACTACGCTATTTAACAAGGGGTAGTCAGTCAGTCAGTCACTCAGTAAGAGACATTCACTTTTTTAGCCGACTCCGCTTACGAGGTCCGGCAAAAAGTGGAATATGTTATGCAAAATTGACATTTTTTAGCGGACCTGTTGCCAAAGTAAAAAAATATGTGTTTTAGATTTAGCGCCGGGCAAATTGAGGTATTGCTCTCTCACTTCCCAGGCTTTTCTATTAAAAACATTCTATAACACACCAAGATTTGCCAATAGGGTTTTGCTAGTCTGTGCTTGGCTCTGCTCACTTAATTTCCAAGGTTTTCCCCTCTCAGCCTTATTAGTCTAGCAATGGAAATGAAAGCTTGTCGGCCATCTTGGTTTATTTCACTTGGGCCACAGTGTCTCCGGGACCCCGTCTTTGTCCGTAGTTTTACAGTGCAATAGTTTTGTGCCGGGGAACTATGTAGTCTGTCCTGTATGCTGAGGTCTCCTTTTGGAAAGCTCTCCATACTTTTCTGATGTCCTTTGGAGGACCTGAGCCTTTGGACCAGATCTCAGGACTATCTAGCCTAATGACTCCTAGATGACCAGGTGGACTCCTGGCAGGAAATTGCGATGAAAGTCATCCTCATTGAGTTGCAGATCTAGTTGCTGCCTGATGACTCCTCATGTCACTGCCCATAGCCCACCTGGTCATTTCTTTCCTTGTCCACCTGGTTGTGTAGCCTAAAGATTCTAGACACAGCCCGCATATGTTTTTGTTGACCGCATTGTGATTGAATCAAGCAAGAACATTGACACGGCCCAAGAATGTCATGTAATTGTGTTATCTTCACCCAGCACAGAAGAGGACTGGGCATCCCACAGAGTCTGGTTCCTCTCTAGGTTTCTACTTAGGTTCTGACCCTACTAGGGAGTTTTTCTAATCCACTGTGCATCATTTCTTATTGTTGCTTTGGGGTTTTAGGCTGAGTATCTGAAAAAGTAGGCTGTGTCAGCTGCTGATGTAAATAGAGCTTTACAGAATATATATGACTGATTGAAAAGATTCATTTCCACACACGGTTCAGTCTGAGCCCTGGACACAAATACTACAACTGTGTAGCCTACCTAGTCATCTCCTTAAACCTGTAAACATAGTGCGACCAGGGACATTGGAACACGTGTCCGTAGCTTTCATTACTCTATAACCCTAATAATATTAATCTTGACAGATCTCTTTAAAAACGCTGATATTTACCTTAATGGAGTGTAGCACACAGTTCCCCCACTCTGTCTGCACCCTGCAGATATCACTCTCCATATTCTGGATCAGCACATTGCCCTTTCCTTGAGTGGTGATGTAAAGGTCTGACAAACACACAGAGTATGAAATCGTGAAATGTCTCATTACTGACTTCAGAGCAACTTCCAGTAGTGGATTAAAGTGTCTGCGAAATGTCATTGATATCTTTGCTGAAATGATAACTAGTTAGTTTTATAACAGGATGGGGAAATGCTGGGTTAAGGGCAATCAGAACAATAATCACGACCATAACAATTGATCTGTACATGTGAATGCAATCACCAATAGTAACAGAGTCTGATCCAAGCAGTTATGCTGGACGTACTAAAGAACAATTCTACTGGGCGTAATTAAATTAATGATGCAGACAGTGAACACATTTAACGTCAAAACCCAAAACACTAACCGCTTTTTACAGGAGCGGTCAGCTCAACTGACACGTCGTTGTTGGCCTTCTCGGACAATATGAACAGTTCTTTGTTTTGGTCATTATAGTGGACATGAAAGTTGTCGAATTTGACGCCGTGATCTGGGCTGGTACCATGAACGGTGATAAATGCACGGTTTGCCTCGGGGAACCGGTGTGGGTCCAGCGGTTGTACGGATATGTTACACTGAAGCTGAACCCGCACTGTGCTAAAAGGGTTAATATCAAAAACCCACTGCTCCAAGGGCGTGTTCACCTTTTTAGTGGTTAAAGCACGAGAGGTCAAGAACGCCTGCAGTCTCAATACGGAAGAGTTGTTCGTGTTACTTAGACATGCCACCAGGGACTTCCAACGTAAAAGTCCAACACAGACACGTTGGATCGCAGAACAACAAAACATTACGGTCACCGGCTATGATCAGGCCTAAAAGACATGCACAAAAATACGAAAGCGATTACTGCAGTTTGAGTGAAAATAAGAACTTGGTGGAGCTCCATATACCGTGTGCAGAACCGTCAGAAAATGATATATGACGTAAGCGTGGTCAATTTGCCTGTTTGGAAATGTAGTCCCAGATAATTGGAGAATGGTGTAACCATTGCTACACAGTGGCACATTTTCCTTAATTGCCCAAAATATATTGTTATATGACTTTTACTTTTCAATTTCAGTAAAATGTGAACTTAAATCTAGGCTATCACCGTGAAATGTAGCCTCCACTTAAACGTGGACTACACTGACATCGCCGCTCAGAAGTGGGTGGAGTTACAGTGCTTCATGAGTGCGAGGTTGCGTTGAATGCTGCGCTAGAGAAGTTGTGAGGCAGAGAATATAGCTGAGATCAAATATGTTTTAGCATGGATGTCTCCCAGAGACAAACACACCTAGAGAAATGTCAACTTATTGATTATTAAAAATTTCAACAGCAAAGTACCAATCCCAAAGAAAATGTTTATTGTTTCAAAACGGGTGCAGGCGCTGCAAAACAAGTTTGTCGTTTATATATCTGTCAAAAATAGTCAACCTTGCTGTCACGCAATGTCGTGACCATACTGTCATTATGGCTGTATTGTCTACGGCCCTTTACCTGATCGAGCAATGTGTGAAACAGAGGCCACAATAATTGCTACAAAACATTGACTCCATTCAATTTTAGGTGAGACAGCAGGTTCTGTAAACCAATTCACGTTAACTCATCAAACCAAATAAACATTTAAATCTATTTTTGGCACTGGATTAAAAGACCCAGGGCTACTCGAGAAAGAAAGATAAAGCACAGAATCCCAGGCTTTACAACCCCACTGCTGTAGAGTTTACCTTTCAGTATGTGCATTTGTCGGACAAGCCCCCCTTTTAGAATTGGCTTAAAAAAAAAATAGTACTTTGACAGCAAATCCAGAAACACTTGTAGGCTACAGCCAGCATAAAGAGCCAGATAAAATAATCCTCTCTTCATTCTTCTTTTCCTCCAATCCCACTTAACCCCTCCCCCCACCACATCCATCATCTCTTAACTCTTCTTCTTCCATGTCTCATACTGCTGGGCCGTAATAGTTCATATCATGTCCCTTACATCACTTCTGGCCCGACTCAAAGACAAAGATAAACTGGAGTGGTCAAAAATAGAAAGGCAATTGTCCTGGAGTGGCCCAGTCAAAGACTGGATTTCAACCCAGTCCAGAATATGTGTGAAAGAGAAGTAAATTGCTGCTGTTCACGAAAGGTCCCCAACCAATTTGGATGTTGAGTAGTTTTGCAATGAACAATGGGAGAACTGCTGTGTCCAGATGTGCAAAGCTGGTAGAGACTTCCAAAGAGATTCATGGCTGTAATTTATGCCAAGGGTGCCTCTACCAAAGATAAAGTAAATTGGCTGCATACTTACGCAATCAATTCTTTTCAGTTTTGTATTTGTAATTTGTTTAGAAAAAATGTACTTTTTAATTTTGACAATATGGATTTTTTTGGGTTGATCAGTGGCTAAAATGCAAAATAAATCAATTTTGATTTCATGTTGTAACAATAAAATGAGTAAAAGTCCAAGGGGTGGAATACTTTTGAGAGCCACTATATGTATTTGCCAATTCAGTAATTCTAACACAAACATGGACCAGTCCAGCCTTCTGGCGTTCTGTGGATACAATGCTTTTCTATTATTCATGGCTCTTAATACAGGGCATAACAAATATTGACGTTTAGGAGACTAGGATCTAATGCTTATGCTTCTCTCTGACTGAAAGCATTTGGTGTTCAGATTCTGCTGCATAAGTCCCTAAAAATGTCCCTCTTTCCAAAAGACACTATCTGGGTGTCAGGAAGGCAGACAAGTGTGGTATATTAATGTGCAGAGAAGTTCTTTGAATCAGAAGAAGAGTAGGATTATTTCAACTTCTCTTTTTGCCAGGTAAGTATGATAAGAACATATGTTTATTTACAACAACAACCTGGGAGCAATTTGGGTTAACTGTCTTACTCAGGGTAAAAACAACAGGGTTTATCACCTTATTGGCAGAGGGATTAGAACAAGTGACTTGGCTTAACACACTTCAAAGTGGTTTGCAGACTACAGTACGCTGCCATCTCTTTTACTGGGCATACTTAAAACAATGTGTGCATATAAACTTCACGAGTAATGCATGTATTGTCCACATCCTTGTATAGAGGGAACACAAATTAAGTAAATTAAGTTTTATTGACTTTATACAATTTTCCTGTTTAGAGAATACTGAGAATTAAAAAAGAATAATAAAACAATCAATCATTAGTAAATCAATTCAGTACAATTAAAATAATAATTATAACAAAAAAGATTACAAGCCTAAGACAGTATTTCTCCATTCTGTAAGAGGGCATTTATTTTTCAAAATAGTAATCTCCAATCAATAGTTAAAGTCACTTCGCTGGATAAGAAGGCAAAGTGAATATTTTAAATTAATACAGGATTTCTTTTCCACAAATTGTTCCCTTAAAATCCATTTAAAAACAGCGTTCTTTTCAGGCCACTAAGTGGCAATGTTGTATAAACAGAGGAGGTTCGTTTATGATATTAAATAATTCAATATCTCCCAACAAAAGAGTAAATACAATTCAATATATTCAAACTGCTTGTTAAACAACAGCCATTATAAAACCACATAATATGAAATGGCAGTGGCAGACACATCCACACATACCTCCTGGAAAGTTTTCCTGTTTTCATTATGGTGAGCATCATTTGGTCATCCACTGTAGAGGATTTCCTTGGCAGTCCAGGTCATTGCAAGTACTCAGTTTACCATTTCTTTCCTACTTCTAAATAATCTTCCAATGTAAATTTTTTGGTAACACTAATGTTTTGACTATGTTTGTAAGCCTCAAAGCAAGACTAGACATTGAAAGCTCTCTAATTCCTGTGCAAATTATGTGATGAAATTCACTTGACTGAGCAGAAACATCTGTCAAGCCAACTGTCCCAATAACTTTGGTGCCCTGAAATAGAGCCACTTTGTATTCAAAGTGTTGTCATTTTTCTAAATGGCAAAACCAATGTGAACACAAATATTCTTAAATAAAAGTATAGAGCCAAACTTTGAAAATATGTTACACACAGTTGTCAGAGTGTGTACTCTGGTAGTTAGGTGATACATTAAAAACACAAGGAACAATGTGAGACATATGCGCACACCTTTAGAACAATGGTGTTCTGTAGTAAGGAGAGAAAAGTAGTTAGATAGTATAGCCATTGCCAATAACACACCGGTATGACAGCTTAATTATACTATAGTGAGATTCAGAGAAACTTAACAACTATGTTATTATATCTTCTAATGTTGTAATCAAATAAACAATTACTCATATGAAATGTTATGATTCCGTAGTCTACCCCCTCTCTCTCAAATCCCAATACCTCAGCAGAAAAGTCTAGCCACAAGCACAAACTAGTTGTAAATGGCTGCATGAAAGGTCTCATAAAAATGATAAGGATGTCTGGCTAAACCAAACCCATTTGTTTCCATTAAACTCAACAGTGCAAAATACGTACTTTTCAGGCATCATGCATTTAGGCACCATCTACACAGGGCTACCGGAACTATCATGAAATAGCATATTTCTGTAACATTTATATAGGCAGGACTCTGGTCTGAACAGTAAAACTTACCACTTTTTTCTATTTCTACTATTTCCTATGACCTGCCTGGAAAACAATATATGGTATATACTTGTAATGTATGTTTTTCAGTCATAGCTGGTACATAGTGATATATGGATGGGGACAGGTGTGGCGTATACAATACAAATAAAATAATCCCTGCGTTTGTCCTTGCTCATTTTGCGTAGTTCCTTGGCCTGATCATCATTCTTACAGTCTTGAAAGATTGTCTGTCATTAGTCAGATAGTACTCTGTGGATATGTTATGCCATGTCCCCCAGTAGATTCCATTCCTCACCCCTTTGTACTTTCCCACATAATATCTGCCGTTGAGGTTGGCGGCCATGCAGGCATCAAACCACCAGCCTGAGCCATAATAAGCACCACAGTTCCCAGAGGGGTAGCGATCATGGTCCCTGTCAGGAGTTGTGAAGAATCTGTTGTTGTGGTTATAACTTTTGCTGAATTGGAGTGCATCTCCTGCCGTGCCCGAGTACCCACCCACAAACAAGCGGTAGCGTAAGCGCTCACCAGCCACGCGGAAAACCCTGTACTCTGCATACTCTCTCACGCCGCTGAAATCCTCCAGCTCCACCCTGAGGATCATATCTCTGTGTCGAGTCAGAAGATGAATGTGGTCATTACCAAGCCAGAATTCTCCATTCCTTAGGTCACCGAAGCCTGTCCGGTATTCATCCCAGGTCCGGTTGAAGTTCACACTGCCGTCCTGACGGAGCTGAATGATGGTCCACCCTCCACCATGAGACTCCATGTCACAGAACACTGTGAAGGTTCTGTTCTTTGAGTCAGGGGTCACTTGGTAGACCCCACTTTTCCTCTCCCCCCTGACCATATGGTCAGAGCAGTCTTTAGGTGCAATGGGAACTGTTGGGTAAGATTAGAAAAATTAGATTAGTCTGTCGTCTTTGCTGAGTGTAGATGAGTTGCAGCATGAAATAATTAGTAGTGCCACAAGCCTTTCTGGTAGTGTCATTTGGTTTCAAATGACACTTCTCAAAAGTGTATAATTAGAAAAATTACAATTGTAAGTTATAAGGTTGAAGTTTTTAGCTTAAATCTGCCCAAACTACTTTTGAAATAGGACAAATTAAAGCTTTAAATACCCCCACCATATGAACATACATTGGGAATATGTTCTTTAGAGAGCATGTGCACACATTAGAAAGACCTACCTGAGACATCAGAAAGGAAGGTGATGCCTAGCAGAGAAAACAGGGATTTTCAGAAATATTTTTTGTTTGCGAGATGTAATGTCTAAGGAGTGTACAGCAGCTGCATGGGGTGGATATCAGTTTACTGCTATTTGAACATTATGTTTCACTTTCAAATAGTCTGTTCCAACAAAATTGATCCAGGCGCCTGAGAAATTCCCAAGTTTTCCCCACTTTCACTGATTCTGTCTGTCTGTTTGGAATTATATGTAATCTTGTTATACTCGCTTTCAACACCTGCAACACTATCGTTCCCACGTCAAGGCAGAATGAACAAGCTAACACTGTTCCGGTCTCATTTGGTAAAGGAAGACAAGGAGACGACTAGTTGTGTTATTGTTTAGAGGTATGATTCGATATTAGCTGTAAATTGGCAGACATTAATAAATGGCATTGTGTGAGACAATAGCATTGTGTGAGACTTAATTTGTAGTTATTACAATAGATGTGCCATGCTATGACCCGAAAGGAAGCTCTGCACATCTGTCTCTTTATCCGCACTTAAACGATACACAGACATGCACATGCTCACACAAACACATTCTTCTTTTCACATGTAACCACAAAACAGACAACATCTGTTACTAAGATGATGATCTCAAACCTCTACCAGATTAAAATAGTCTCATTAAACATTACCTTGAATTGTTTGGATACTAAAGTTACAATTCTAATAAATTAAAATGGAGATGATATCACACTGACATAAAGTTGATTGAGCAATATTTTCCTTCTTAACTAGAAATAAATATTCTTTCGAACTGCAATTTGCACAGTTTTCTGCAATTACCTGGCTACACTCTCTGTATTAAAAAAATAATAATTCTTATTAGTCTTTGACAGTACAACCAGGAGTAAAAAGCTTCTGTTGTGCAAAATGTACTGAGTGGGTGGGATGTATTGCATAGAGTTTCTGATTAGGAGACAATGTAGGATTTGCTTTATGTCCCCAATCCCTTTGATCTTATACATATCTCCATCAGTTCCCCACTAGTTAACTGGTCATTTTTGCAGATAGCATGTATATATTTTTCTACTAAGTGTGTTGTTTACATCAAATCAAGAATTTATGGATAAAAAACAGCATGTCATTATTTGTAATTTCAAATATATTTTTCATGTATCAATGATTTCTTTATTGAGCACACAGGTTTGGTTTTGTATTTCTTTATTCTAATAATATGCAAATTGGTTCTAACCAGGATAGAAAAAAGAGTGGGAGGCCCCAGTGCACAACTGAGGCAAGAGGACAAATACTTTATTGTGTCTAGTTTGAGAAACTAACTTCTTCCTGGCAACTTCATTAAATAGTATCCGCAAAATACCAGTCTCAACCGGGATAAGGCAACTCCAGGATGTTGGCCTTCTAGGCAGAGTTGTCTAGAAAAAGCCTCAGCCTGCCCAATAAAAAGCACAGTTCAAGATGGGCAAAAGAACACAGACACTGTTTGAGAGTTTGAGATGTTTGGATCACAAAGAAGAATATTCATGACATGCAGACCAAATGAAAAGATGGAGGGAGGCTTGAGACCATCTGTCAAGCATGGTGCAGGCTATGCAATGGTCTGGGGGTGCTTTGGTGTTGGCAAAGTGGGAGATTTGTACAAGGTAAAGGGAATCTTGAAGAAGGAAGGCTATCACTCCATATTGCAACGCCATGCAATACCTTGTGGACGGTGCTTGACAGGAGCTAATATTGTCCTATAACAAGAAAATGACCCAAATGACAGCTCCAAACTATGCAATAACTGTTTAGGGAAGAAGCAGTCAGCTGGTATTCTGTCTCAACACAGTATCACAGGATATCGTGACATCTACACAAATTCCGTATTACAAAATGTATTTACTGTACAGGACACAGTTTTTGTAATGATTTATGTCATATATATCTAGTTTTAATGTATATTACATGACTTTCTTCATAATTACTTTCAGCAACAGCTTCAGTTTTCCGTGTGTATAACACGTTCGTCTTTATAATACAACACATCGACTATTGATCCCGCATTTATGGTAGCCAGCTTGCATAAAAACTGCAAAATATTTAGTTGGAACACAATTGATTTAGAAAAGGATGCGAATACATTTCAGTTTGTGTAACGATGGTCTCCTTATAGGCTATGTGTGAGGCAACAGAGGAATTCATAAACAATTAAAAATGTTGCTCTAACTCCTGCAGAAATATTGTGTCTTGTACATGAAAAGAGGTTGCCTACGTACGGTACGAGTTTGGCCATAGGAAGAATATCGTGTTCTGCACACGAAAAAAGCTCTTTTTATGTGTGCATGTCACAAATTTCAAATAAAAAATGGTATGGATGTCACAAAAACCTGTGAAATGGTGTTGCCTGTCTATAATGGATTGGCCAGCACAGTCATCGGATCTCAACCCTTTTGAGCATTTGTGGGAGCAGCTTGACCGTATGGAATGTAGGAAGTGACCATCAAGCTGGTCCAAATTGTGGGAAGTGCTTCTGGAAGCATGAGGTGAAATCTCTTCAGATTACCTCAAGTTATTGACAGCTAGAATGCCAAAGGTCTGCAAGGCTGTAATTGTTGCAAATTGATTATTTGAAGGACACCATTATTATTTCAATTAAAAATAACTTTGTCAATGAATATATTTCCTATTCATTTTGCTATATTTCCTATTCAAACTAATGAACAGTAGTGTATTTTCTCTTACCTTTTGGTAATGTCTTTGCTGAGCTTTGAGGCTGGTGTCTATTCCTTTCAATTATGCTGCTGCCTCTCTGGTTGTTCTTTGTGAGCATGTTTAATCCAGGCTGGACATTTGGAATCCCTCTTTGGGAAACCTTTGGCTCTCCACTTGTATCCTTTATTTCATTCAGACTAGCAGATACCTGGCTAGTCTTCACACGCAGTTCTCTCACACTGGGGGTTGAAGACTCCGGTATCGGGCTTGGCATAGGGAAGTTAGAGTTGATGGTAGTAAGGATATGGTTAGAGTTGGCTAATGGAATGGGACTAGTAGTGGTACTTTTGCGGCTGGTGGCTAATTCTTGACTGGAGGTAATTGTAGTCTTCATCCGAGGGCTTGTTTTCCAGCTAGAAGTGGTCCTTGGGCCTTGGGTAGTGGTTGTGCGCCAGGGTTTTGGAGCATGTTCTGTCATCAGGCTAGAATTTAGTTCTAGGCCTGGAAGAGGCCTTGGGCTTATTTTGGGCTTAGGTCCAGTTTCAGAGCTAGTATGATAATTAGGGTTTAGGCTGGTTCTGGGCTTTAGGCCTGGTGTGGGCTGTTTCCCAGACTTTGATTTGATGCTTTGTATGGAGATCCATGTGGACTTTTGACTGGGTCTGTGATTTTGGTCATTTGTCACTGGGCTTAAACCAGCATTCAGGCTCAGTGGGCTGAGTGTAGTGAAGCCAGTTTTTGATTTGGGGCTAGTGGTGCAGGAGATACAATTGATAATTGGACTAGTGGTCCTTAGGCTAGAGCTAGTGATGGTTGTAGTTGGCTGGATTTGATCTTTGTTTGTTCTATCTTCAGGGCTATGGCTTGTGATGGTTGTGAAAGATGAACCACTTCTTGATGAGGTATTTTGTCCTGAGCTTGAGGAATTATTTGGGCTGGGTTGTCTATGTTTAAGAACAAGTTTAAATGGTCTTTGTTTAATACTGCTTGAGCTGGAAGAGCCTTTCCGGGTTTTTGAACTAGTAATCCGGACTGTAGTTCTGCTTATGCTGCCTGAACTGGGGGTTGTAAAGCTGATACCATGGTTGGAGATTTTAGTCTTAGAATTGATGGTCTTTGGGCTGAGGCTATTGATGGTGTCTGGAATTGAGCTAGATCTGGGAGTGATGTCTGGGACAGGGCTGGAGAAGCTTGTTGGATTGAGTGGTCTGGTCTTTTTGGCAGGTTTAAGCTTTGGTCCATGTGTAAGTCCTGGAGAAGGCCTTGTGTCTGGTTTGGGCTTCAAGCCAGGTCTAGGAGTCCACCAGGAACCAATTCTGGAGCTCGGACTTGTGATTTTTGACCTAGGTCTATCAGTGGTTATAGTTCCTGGAGTTGGGCTACTTCTACTGTTGATGCTGGCCCCAGGGCTGGAACTGCTGTTCCTGAAGTTTTGGTTAGTAATCTCTGTGCTGGTGTCTGGAGCATGGGCCAGTGTTTTGTTACTAATGTCTAGTTGTCTAGTAATGGCACTAGTTCTTGGTGTCTGTAGACTGTGACTTGAGATCCCATGGCTAAGGCTAGTGGTAGTGGTTGGACTTGTTAAGAAAATGTTTTTTAGGTTGATGATGGTTGGGCTGGGTGGTCCCGATTTAGGCCTCACGTCTGAAAAAGACTTTGAGCCTGGTTTAGGCATTAGTTCAGGTTTATCCTTTAGGCCAAGTTTGGGCTGTAGGTCAGGTGAGGGCTGCAGGCCAGGTCTAGACTTATTCCTAGGTGAGGTATTCATTGCGTTGGGCTCATGATGTTGGTCAGATTTTATCTCGGGGCTAAACCCTGTACTGGGTGACCTTGAGCTATAGCTAATTAAGTTCGTCCTCGGGCTGATGCTAGTGGTCATTTTTATTGCTGGAGTTAAACTTGGAGTAGAAGACCTGGTCAGGATACTTGAACTGATATTTTTAGGTCTAGTGATTACAATAGATTCTAGAGAGTTGATGGATATAATGCTGTTATGGCTGCCTGGACTTGAGCTTCTATTACTAATTTCTGGTTTGGAGCTTGTTTTAGAGGACCCAGGACTGATGGTCTTTTGACTGAGGTTTGTGGTAGTGTCTGGAGTTAAGCCAAGTGTGGGCATGGTCTTTATGATGGAGCTGGAAGAATACCTTTGTTTAGGTGGTCTTGGATTTAGGACAGGTTTTGGTCTTGGTCCAGGTTTTGTTCTTGGACCTGGAAAACGCCTAACACCTGGTTTTATCTTTACACCAGGTCTGGGAGTCCACCAGGACCCAATTCTGGGGCTTGGACTAGTTCCTGGAGTTAGGCTACTTCTACTGCTGATGCTAGTCTCAGGGCTGGAACTGCTGTTCCTGTAGTTTTGGTTAGTAATCTCTGAAGCATGAACTGGTGTGTTGTTACTCATGTTGGTACTAGTTTTGAGTGTCTGTAAATTGTGGCTTGTGATGCCAGGGCTGGGGCTAGTGGTGGTGGTTAAAGTTGGACTGGTTAAGTAAGTGCTTTTTCTGTTGACGCTAGTTGAGCTGGGTGATCTGGGTTTTGGGTAGGGTACTGATTGCTTTCCCGGTTTAGGCATCAGAATTGAAATTTGCTTTGGGCTTGGTTTGGACTTCAGTTCAGGTTTTACTTTTAGGCCTTGTTTGAGGTGTAGGCCAGGTCTGGGCTGAAGGCCAGGTCTGGACTTAATCTTTGGTGTAGTAGTCATTGTGTTGGGATCAAAATGTTGGTCAGATTTTATCTCTGGGCCAGAACTCATACTGGGGAATCTAGAGCTATAGCCAATGTTGCTGGTGCTTAGGGTGGAGCTGGTTGAAGTTGAACTAGATGTGCTGGTCAGGAAGCTTGAATTGGTTGTTTTTGGTCTAGCGATTGCAGTGGATTCTGGAGTGTTGATTGGTGTAATGCTGTTCCCGCTGTCTGGATTTGGACTTGTATTAATAATCTCTGGTTGGATGCTTGACGTATAAGACCCTGGACTGATAGTCTTTTGACTGAGGCTTGTGGTGGTGTCTGGTGGTAAGCCACGTGTAGGAGAAGTCTTTGGGATGAAGCTGGAAGAGCTGGTTGGGCTAAGTGGTCTTAGCTTTAGGACTGGTTTTGGTCGTGGTCTAGGTTTTGGTATTGTTCCTGGAATTGATCTAGCACCCTGTTTTAGTTTTAAGCCAGGTCTAAGGGTCCACAAGGCCCCAATTCTGGAACTTTGACTGGTTGTCCATGGAACAGATCTAGTGGTGGTTGTAGGTCCTGGAGTTGGGCTACTGCCACTTGTGCTGCTGGCCCCATGACTAGTACTAGTGGTCTTGTAATCTGGGCCTGGTGTGGTCCTGCTTGGTGTATTTATCTTAGTGGTCTTTAAACTGGAGCTCGAAAAGCTCACTCCTGGGTTGAGGTGGCTGGTACTCAAAGAAGTTATACCAGTTCTGGTTGTGGTTTCAGGGTAAAAGCTGAAGGACTTGGTTGGGCTATCTGATCTGGGCTTGGCAACCACCTTTGGTTTTGGTCTAGGCTGAGGTCTTAGGCCAGGAATAAGCATTTGGCCTGGTTTAAGTTTTCGTTCAGGTTTAGGCTTAAATCTCCAGCTGGGCTTCTTGCTAGGTTGAGTTCTTGGGCTAATGCTTAATGTCCACATTGATGAGCTACTGTTTATTTGGCTAACATTCTGACTTGGATCATACCCACTGCTGTTGTATGTTCTAGATAATGGGCTAGGGTTGGTGGATGTTTGGTCTGGTCCTGCTGAGTCAGATCTAGGCATGGAATACTGTGTATAACCAGAGTTTGGGTTAGGTGAGGCTATGTTCTGATCATCAATTGACCCATTTGTCACCACTGTCCTAATGCTGTCTCTCTGCACACTTTTGACAGATTTATCTATCTTTTCCTCAATATTCTTCCCTGTCTCGTCAATCTGATATTCAGTTTTCTTTTCTATTCCATGTTCATTGCTTGGTGTTTGTTTCTCTTTCTGCCATTCTCTTTCTCTATTATTTTTCTTCCTTTCATTTTCCTTTTTCATTTGTTGAGGATGTTGTCTCTTGCTCCCCTTCTCTTTCTCAATTTTCCCTTCCCTTTCCTTCCCTATCTCCACCTGATGTTCTCCGTTCTCCTGGATCTGTTCCCTATGTCCCGTAACTATTTTCTCCTGTATTGCTCTTGCCTCTTTCGTTTTGTTCTCAATCTCCTTTTGCCTTACATTATCCCCCTGACTCTCTTTCTCTGTTTGCACGTCACCTACCCATAATCTCTCTTTTTCATTTTCACTTCTCCTGTCTTTCTCTATCTCATATTTTCTCCTTCGTTCTTCTTCTGAAATGATCTCTCTCTCCATCTTTGCCTCCCTTTCCTCCATTTCCTCTGTCTTTGTCTGGTCCTTTATTTTTCTCCCCCTTTCTTTCTCCCATTCCCTATTTCCCTCTCTATCCTTCTCCTTTTCTTTCTTTCTCTCAACAATATTCATCTTCTCCCTGGCCCTCTCCCCCACCACATCTCTCACTTGTTCAATTTTTCTCTCCAAGTCTCTTGCTTTCTTGCCTTCTGTCTCTACTTCCATCTTTTGGTCTCTGTCACCATGTCTCTCTGTCTCATCCCCAACTGTCTCCTTCTCTTGGTCTCCCAATCCCAATCTCACCTTCTCTTCTTTCTCCGTGTCTCCAGGTTCCAAAATCACCTCTTTGTCTTCTCGCTTCTGGTCCCTTTCTCTGTCTTCCAACTTCTCTTTCTTTGTCCCCCTCGGACTCATCTTACACTCCATGCATGCTCTCTTCAACTGCTCCACAGTCTCTTTAAGCTGCTGTAGCTCCTTCACTGTTCTCTCCAACTCCCATAGCTGCCGGGGCATCACGATGTCCAGTGGTGGCATTATCACTTGGTAGGGGCATACATCCTCATCCATCCCCTCCCCTCCACATTTCCCTGCAGGCTTTAGAGTTACCTGGCAGCTCGCAGATTCAGTACCCCACTGGATAGTTCCCTCACGGGGGTTTGCATAGACCCCAGGAGACTTGGAGAAGGCCAGCAGGGTCCCGCACATGCAAAGCACAGCTAACCTCATCGCTATCCTGATTCATAAGAATGCTGAGAGAAAACAGGGTGGGAGAGGGCGCAGGAGGACGCTAAAGACCCACCTCAGTGTGTGGGAAGCTGTGACAGAGAGAGGGAGGGAGGAAAGGAAGAGAGGAGGAGGGGGATGAGGGACATCTGTAAGAACGGTGTCTGCATGTGTGAAATGGATGGAGAAGTTGAGAGAGAGAGAGAGAGAGGTGGGGAGAATAGCAGAGTGCTGTAACAAATTGGGCGTCCACTTCATGGGAGTATCCATGTCTGTGAGACAGTAAACAGGGGAAGAGAATTTGAGTATTCAGATAAGACTTAGGTGGCTTCAGCATGTCTCCAAAAGTGTGGCACACTCAAACGCATGTATATTTTCAGCCAGTAGTTTTGAAAGAGCTCTTGAGACAAATTGTGTGTCCCTGTTATTTGTATGCTTAGTCACAAGTGTTTTGTCATGTGTGACACACTTTGCTGTAAAAGTTAAATTGTACGTAAAAAGCTTTCAATTGAACAAGTACAGAACACTGTAATCTTATTACTATTTTCCACATAGTCTTTACTCTTTCAGCTGATCAACACATCTAATGAGGAACATTCGCAACGCATTCTCACTCCATGCTGTAATGACAACCACACATTGTTTTTTTCCTTGCATGTCACTGCAGTGAAAATGCATGTGTGCAACAGTTGCGTTGGCAGACATTTCTTCCATGCTTCCTGTCAAAATGATCGCCACACATGTGAGTGACAGATGAGACAGGTCCAAATATGCCTTGGTAGCACAATGTTATCAGGTCCTGAGCTGTGGCCAAATGTCTGTTGCATTGCTGTTCAGATATCCACTATCTCAGATCTCTGTCTCTGAGCCTTGGTTTTCTCTGGTCATTAATTTATCTTCACGGTTATCTTCTGTGCCAGGTCATTCTCTAGTCAAGCTGATCTCTTCAACAGATAAACAGAGAACCCAGTGGTCAGTAAATTACTCATTGACCTAAGTCACAGCATATTAAATGAAACCACTATAGAAATGAATATAAACTCATAACTGCCAATGCAATATAAAATAATAACATCAAATAATTATATGGCTTCACAATTTCAAACTTCTATCACACTTCACATACACATACTGATTGTAGGCCAGTTATCTGCTTTATTTTAATAGAAAGCAAAAATGGGTTTACTGAAGGTATGCCCCATCCCTTTAGGAACCAGACGGGTCTGCTAATTGCCCCACTGAAGTGATGCTTCTGAACATGACAATATCCTCTACATCCTATTATATTTCTAACTATATCAATGAGATATGCTAAAAAAAAACATTGTCTCTGATGGAAAAACACTGTTCGACTGTCTTTGAGACATGGACATGGATCTGCTTTCACTGACCTCTGCTCTGCTATATTAGAATGAACAGAAGCCTTCTCAGATTTGTAGCAGCAAAGGTGAAAAGGGTATTTTCCTTTGGTTTGGTAAGAACTGTGTGACGGTATGGAGTGGAGAGAGAATGTGAGATATAGAAGGAATAGTAAAAGCATGGGAGGACATCATAAATAATAAGTGATTAATTTAATCTAAATATCATACTTTTTTAGGCGGTGTCACTACGTGTCACCATGTAATAAGCTTACAGTCCCATACTGTATACCTAATATAGTGATTTAAGGAATGGTTCACACTACAGATCACACCTTCCTAAGCATCAATGTGCAATCCTTTTCACAGATTGCATATCAAATGAACACTTACACCTGGCAGGGAGACAACAATATGACTGATTACTATTGGGTTTACATTTGACTCTATTTAATCTCCCAAAGTGGCCATGCCACAAACCAGGTCCAGGTATCCCACTAACACTTAAATAGCCCATTTAGATCCAAGCCAGGGACTGGTGTGAGAGAAATGTTTAGTCTCTCAAGTATCCAACACACTAACACAGGTTGACTGATAGGTGTTCATATAACTGCTAAGAACAAGCCATTTGTAACATATCCGGGTGAAAACATACAGAGAATTTCCCCCTGAGACTTGTCAAAATCTCGACCATATTGGCTTAGTTTAGGGTTTGGGTGAGGGAAAGCTGATCCTAGATCTGTACCCAAGGTCAGCTTCTACCCAGAGTGATGGCACTACGCTACACAGCCAATATCTGTCATCTTTTTTTTTAACACCCAGGCCATTAATACCCTTTGCTGTTGCTTTAGCCATGTATGGTCTGGAGGGGAGTTTCTTCTCAGGGTGCCCGCTCTCTGAGTGTAGTGTTTTGAATTCCGCCGGTGAGATGGCTTGGCCCACTCTCTTCGGAGTTGTGTAAGCACTAAGCAGCACTGTAGTTTTTCCATAAACTGGCTAAAATAAACATCTTATTATCAGGGAAGCTTCACTGCCTGAACTACACTCCAAGCTTTTACATCTCAATCCACTCTGGGCAGAGATGTCATTGAAGTCTGGCCTCTCTGTCTGTGTATAAGTGCCATATTCTTGACTTAGCTGAAGTATTATTGTCGGTCTGTGACCAGTGGTGTACCGTAGTTCCATGAGGCGATTTTATAGTTCATCTCATGCTATTTCTACTCATTGTGCTATTAGGCTGAGGCAATTTAGTCATTTTAAATAAAAGTTACTGCAATTCAACACATTTTGCAATGAGGCTGAGAGAACATTTCTACTGTTTAAAGGCACATTTTCCTGCCATTATACACATTCTATCTGTGCCATAGTTCCTGGTAGGTTACTCCCACTGTGGGGAGACAACTGCCAGTTCTGAAAGCTTAATGCAATGCTTTAGGGCTCAATTCAATCAAATCTGCACTGCAGTGTTCTTCCAAGGTTCAAACTGTCAGACCGGTCTTTCATGCTGCATAGAAACCCATTTTCCAAAATGTTACATTGGGTTTAAATATGTAGCATCCCAAGTTTCCTTAAAGGACTTTTGCCTTAGTTTGACGTCATGCCTAACCCTTGTAATGCAGCAATTCACCTGTTGGTGTGATTGCATAAATACTAATGCCATGAGTGTATGTTTAGTTTGGAAAGTGTAGCTGAGGTTAGTCAGCTGCGTTCTGACTGGATAGGACATTTGAGTGTATCTGCTCAAAATAACTTGAGACACTGCGTAAAGTGCAAATGAAAACAGAATGCAATGATGTGCAAATCATTTATCCCTGTATTCAATAGAAAATAGTACAAAGACAACATATCGAATGTTGACACTGAGAAATGTTGTTGTTCTTGGAAAAATTCATGCCCATTTTGAATTTGATACCAGCAACACATTTCTAAAAAGTTTGGACCGGGGCATGTTTACCACTTTGTTGCGTCACCTCTTCTTATATCAATACTCTCTATGAGTTTTGGAAATGAGGAGACCAATTGCTGTACTTTTAAGATGTGCAATGTTTTCCCATTCTTTGACATAGGATTGCAGTTCAGGGTCTTCTTTGCTGTATTTTTTGTTTCACAATGCAGCAAATGTTTTCAGTGGGTGAAGGTCTGGACTGCAGACAGGCTCTTCACTACAGAGTCATGCTGTTGAAATACGTGCAGAATGTGGTTTGGCATTGTCTTGCTGAAATAAGCAAGGCCTTCCCTGAAAAAGACTTTGATTGGATGGCAGCATATGTTGCACAAAAACCTGTCTATTGTTCAGCATTAATGGTGCCTTCACAGCTGTGCAAGTCACCCATGACATGTGTACTAATTCCATCACAGATCCTGGTTATTGAACTGTGCACTTATAAGAAGTTGGATTATATTATTTTGTCTGTTTTTAGTGCAGTGCTGCCTGAGGGCCCGAAGATCACGGCCATCCAATTTTGATTTTCTCTGAATATTTTAATGATATTACGTACCATCGATGATGATAAGATCCCCAAACTCCCCATAATTTTATGCTGAGAAACGTTATTCTTGAATTGTTGCACTATTTGCCCACGCAGTCTTTCACAGAGTGGTGAACTCCTCCCCATCTTTACTTCATCCTCTCTGTAATGCTCTTTTTATGCCCAGTCATGTTACTGACCTGTTGCCAATTAACATAATTAGTTGTGAGATGTTCCACAAATTCGTTTTTTAGCATATTCTTTGCATACTGTTAACAACTTCTACAACTATTAAAACTAAAAATAATAATACAGTAATAATAGCAAGAGGACATTTTGCACTCAAAAATATAAAAAGAAACTGATCAGAAAATAGCGGACTGATAGAGTAAACTCTACTTGACATTACATTCGGGTGAAATATTTGTATATAAATCATTATATACAAATATCTAAATAGTTTGGGGGGGGGGCAAAAAGAAGTGTCCATGGAGACAATCCCTCCCAGGACTTGCTGGCACCCCAGATCTGAGCCATGTCTCCTAGGTTGGTGTCTCCGCAGGGATACAATCTACACACCACACACACTCACTTTAATACAACAATTTTGCACAGCCCAGTCATAATCAACACTCTGTAACTGATAGATTCCTGCTCCTTAGTGTGACATTTTCCATTTATTCATTGGTCAGTGGCTTGATTTTTCCAATAAGAATGTGAGAATGTAGAGTCCCACACATCTGGGGTGGATTTTCTACACAGCATCAACAACAGATAACGTCAGGTCAGTTTTGTATCCATTTCAAAAGCCTGGACCTCATTAAGACATAGTAATAAAATAATTCAATGATTCCTTGAATCGATGCAGAGTCTGAAGGACATGCATTAAAGGGGTGTAGGTGATTTGGTTCTAACATTTCTCACCCAGGCGAGTCTGGTGGGTTTAAAAGTACGACAGGCTGAACTGACTCTCAACAATACACATAATTGTTATTAAAGAAAGTTTGTATTTTTCTCCTGAAAGAAAAAGTAATGTTTGTGGTGTGCTAGAAAACGGGATTTGCAAAATGCCATGGGGACATTCTAGTTATATCATATGCAATTTCTCCTGGGAGATCACTATATTCTCTAACTTTTATTGTGTAACTGCATTTCACCATTTAGTTTCAAATTGGAGGTGTTACCCGCAGTAAATGCAACGATAATAATCTGGAGTGGGACATATTCCTCAGCTTGACTTCAAAAATTTTACATATTGTAAACTAGATTGTAAACTTGCATAGATGTGAAATGAAAGAGCAAGGACAAAAGGGCCTGCTCCTGCATTCTGTTAGCACATAGGTAGATCCACCCCCAAAAAAATTGCTAAAAGAATCTGCATTATTCTGTTATTTAGATGTTTTGCCAGAAAAATGCCTTTAGTATTATCAAAACACAAATATTTGTATTGGGCTTGCCAAAGATCATTAGAAACCAAATTGCAACCAAGTTCTTTTGTAAAACATTTATTATTTAATTAGACTAGATGTTTTCTTCTGTCAATGTGTCCACACAGCCTGTTAGAGGTCAGGGTTAGGTTGGGTTAGGTCAGAGTTAGGTTGGGTTAGGTCAGAGTTAGGTTGGGTTGGGTTAGGCCTAGAGGGGAATTCTAATAGGATTTTCTGAGACATTGTGCAGTAATCAACCCTCCAACTGTGATCCATGGAGAAATTCTTACCTCTCTAACCATCTTCCTCGGTATGTTTTGGGGCAAATACCTTTGGCATATGTGTCACCTAATTTCTACCACAGTGAAACAGGAAGTCACGAATGACCACCTACAAATTCCTAATGCCTTAGATTAACTTAAAAATAATTATCTATCAGTTATATTTAAATGGGAAGGAACGTCTATCAGATTTCGTTCATAAGTATTCCTAGGCATTTAAGTAATTGCAACACAATAACAGTTGTATTAATGCAATTTACAGCAGACACACTCCTCCAGAGGGACTTACTGTAGAGTGCATGCATTTCAACACATTCATTTAGTTTTAGTTTTAATATACATTGTGTTTACTTACTACAAATGTGACTCCCACTTCACAACTATTTCTGGACACAGAAAAATCTCAATTTTGAAAGAGAACAGTTGGTGAGTGAATACATTCACTTCTGACCATTTCGTAATTGCACCTGTTATATTCTATTTGTTGGTTGGGCCCCCCTAACTTAGGTCTCTTGTGCCTGGAGTCGGCCATGGAGGTGTGGACAGAGAATGTGTATTAGGGTTGAAGGAGAGTTACTCACTTTTCCCAATGAGTCATCACCATCTCCATGGTAACCTACTCACTCAGTGTCAGTTCTCTGTCCAATATACACTGAAGAACAATTTGGGGCGAGAGACGTAAACAAACCCGGTTAAAATAATCCAATGTCAGGTTTGAACTAAATGCTGTGTTTATACTCACCATTCTCTTTGACAGATTTCAAAAACCTATACTTGGAATGTTGCAATGGAAGGAGGGATTGGTTTAAAATGGATTCCAACCCTGAGTGAGCACTTGAATAGTATGTATTTTCGTTTGCATATTTTGACTTTGTATGTCACATTGCTTATATGACAAACGTTTTAAGATAAGCAGTGTATTACTGGAAACATGTAATGAACTCTTAACAGCTCTGTTTATATTCTGTAACTGAGAATGACAGTTAATATAAATAATCAATAAATTTGAGGGGGAAAAACTGCTAAACCGAGAGTCAACAGGCCTATTATTATCACAGTTGGATTGTGCAATCCTTTTGAAATTGGTGATGTTTTGGATTGACATCACTCTGTCACAATATTTAGTTTTTTACTAGATCTATGAAAACAGCAGAGGATTTTTAAGTGTTATTTAAAAGGATAAGGAGGCTGAGGTCTAGTTCACATATGGCAAATTTGTCATTATTAAACCCTCTTACTACCCCATTTTCTCTCCTCTCAATTTTGTGATGATTCATTTGTGGTTATGGCCTTGCCTTGCAACAACTCCTTTGCAGGTGCAGGACAATTGAAAATCTAAATGTGTTTCCTTCCAAGCACACCTTGCCAATCTGTTTTTCTTCATAACTATTCCTCAAGCAAGGCATTTCGGCCAGCACACGTGCAGTGGAGGATAATATATGGCACAGCCACAAAGAAGGATTGAGCTCACAGATGCCCAACCTACCAAGAAGATGCTAGAGTGTAACAAGACAAGGCAGCCCTGGGACGCACAGGGCCAATTTCAGAGATGTAGTTATTGTCCTTATGAATCTCAGGGTGACTTGTGAAATCCCTTACCTGCCTCACTGGGTCTTGAGATTGTTAATAAATGTTGTATTTGAAAAATATAACAGGTAATTAACTGTAAGGAAAAGGGTACTCTCTTAGTCTCATTCACTTCAACCTCTCAATCTTTTTTCAGATCAACCCCACTCTCTTTACCTCATACATTTGTGATAAAGTCAGATCCAATTTGACTCAATACCTGCAAAATCACACAGGCATAGCATGCTATTCCACATAATAACTAGTAGTGCAGGATAACATTACTGTGAGACAATAACACAGCACAGCGTGCTACAAGGCCAAACACTATACAAATAGTAAGTGCTACAGTTTAATACGTCTTCATTGCACATCATTAAAAGCATTGGCTACTTTGACAAAAAAGTATTTACTTTGATACAAAAATTATTATAATAATAACAAGTTGGCATAAACAAACACGTGTATGAACTTTGGGAAATTGAGTCTGGGAATAAAGGTAAGTAAAAACTCAGCAGCCACAGCCAGTTAACTTTTAGACCAGCAATTAGTATTTTATAGATACAGTACCCGCCTAAAACACTGAAGAGTAAGCTATACACTGGCAGAAGAAGAGCGTTTATATGTATAATACGTGGCCCATCTCATTTTATAAGAGCTACACGAAATGAATTATATCGGGGAAAAGACCTCTAACCCATTATTGGATATAATGACATGAAACTGTGTCTCCGACCTAATAACCAGCCATTAATTTTAGACCAGATCGTGACAGGGTTTGCACTTAATATATAGGCCAGATTCCACAGTCACAGATATGAGTTTTTCCGCTAAGTTGCTGGCATGTAGGCCTGCTGTACTGGGCATCACACTTGTATAAGTACACTAGTAAAATCCTAAGCCATACAAAATGCATCACAGACCCCGACAATGACCCAATAAACTAATCACTTGCATATTAATGACCTCCTTACAGATATTACTGAGAACGGTCTGTTCCCTCTCCATAGTCACCCGATTTTACACGTGCACACACACCTCAGAAGGAAAAACAGGTGATGTCATTGTTCAGAAAGATGTTCCTCTGCTGCCATCGTGTGGTATGTTTTATATTGACGTAAGACTGCGAAAATGAAAGGCGACACTTTCTTGCACAACATTCAACCGCATTTGGGTTACGTATTTTCGTATTTAACCTGACACCTCAATTTGAATAGGTGCGAGGGATGCAACAGTTAGTTCCCAGGCTGTCTGTTTCTTTTTCCACTTTCCAGGTTTGAGGATTCGATCTAAAATTGCTTTGATTATAGACACTTTCCAATGTTTAAAACAACTGTTTCAAAAAAGGGATGCTCGCGCCTCATGGTGTCAGAAACACCCCAAAGCAATTATTGTTATTTTTTATTATCAGCGCAAGATCTACTTCTACAGCAAACTTACATTAAGTAATGTGATCAGCTTGTACATACCCAAATGCACTGGCGGCCTGTGAGCGAGCCAACAAAATGATAGAAAAACAAAAGCTTTGACCTCAGTACTACTTGAATACTTCACATCACCCAGTGTTTGAACATGCAGCCTACATTGGGGGGTCATGATCCCCTGATATTACAGACAGGTCAATGTGACCCCCCTGGAAAATAATGAAAATCTCTGAATCGTTTGACCCTGACGCCCCCAATATATAATGCAACCCTACACCATTGGTCACCAGTATGTTATGCAGCTGACCCTGCAATTCCTCCATTTCTAGGATAGCTGGACAGAAATAAGCAAACTAGCAAATGGATGGACCCAAATTGTTTCCCCCCAAAACAGTTATTTCAGTTAACTAGCTAGGTGTCATGCCATCATCAACAAAACTCATAATTATTAAGAATGCTGTTTTAGTTGGCCTCTAGAAAGTGGGAACGGAAATGGCGCTCCTCCAAATTAGGAGTATTTTGACTAGTATTTAATATTTAGACTTGGAAAGACAGTACAGTCCAATACTGAAAGTGCTCACATTTACTTTATCAACCTATTTTTCCAACCTGATTGGGGTGAAGAAAAATTATCCAAAATTTGTTTTTGATACTGTGGCAAAGTTAACAAAAAAGCAACATTCAACAAGTGAAGTGGGTCTTTAATTCAGCAGTGATGAATACATGAACTTAGAAAACAAATAAACTCTTCCATGAATAAACATAGTCCTCAAAAGCCCATTTGCGCAGGAAAGGCATTGACCTGCCCTGTCTTGGAATCTCAGGGGCCATTTGAATTTTCTTATGCTGTACTGCTCAAGACGTCCAATAAAATAGTAATAAGCTCTTAACCCAACAGTGGTCAACTTGACCCTAAACCAACTAAATTACTTAAGGAGCTAGGTCTTGTACATCGTCCACCTTTGTTGAACATAATAAATTGCACCCCATACTCTGGATGTGTACCAAACGCACTAAAAGTGGCAGAAAAAGCCCAAAAAATCCTCTACAAAAACCCCTAGAAAAATATCTGATCTCGATCCGTAAAAAAATGTAAGTACCAGCCAAGCCAACATTGAACCTCCCGTTCCACTACATCAATTTTGAAAAAGCTGTTTCTCAACAACTGCCTCCTTCAAGACAAATGATATGAAATTCTCCAGGCCAGTATAACACCTCATCAAATCACTGAGACTGTTCGTGAAAGTGGTTAATGACCCTTTAATGGCATCGGACATGCATCCATCCTATTGCTTCTAGACCTTAGTGCTGTTTTCGAAACCATTGATCACTCCCTTCTTTCGGAGAGATCAGAAACCCACGTTGGGATGAGTAGACATGTTTTTGCCTGGTTTAGATCCTATTAATCAGAAAGATCAGTTTGTATGTGACGAGACCTGTCTGACAGATCTATCTGGCCCAAATGACTCATAGCTGTCCTTTCTTGAAGTTCACCAGGTTGTGTTGCTGATCAGGATGCTGCCGGATGACTACTGTGGCCACTGCCCTCACCCAACCGGACTGTCCAAGTAATGTCCACCTGGTTATTCTGTTGACTTGGATTCTGTTTAAGGACTCGGATCATTCCACACTTGCATTCATTGACCTGCTACTCTTCTGATTATGCAAAAACATTGACTTGGCCCATAAGGTTCTGTACTCTTATAATCATCACCCGGCACAGCCAGAAGTGGACTGTCCACCCCTCAGAATATGGTTCCTCTCGAGGTTTCTTCCTAAGTTGGGACCCTACAAGGGAGTTTTTCATAGCCACGATGCATTAACTCTTGTTGCTTGCTCTTTTGGATTGTTGGCTAGGTGTCTGTAAAAGCTATTTTTAACAAATTCTGTTGTAAAAAAGGCTTTATAAAATACATTTGATTGATTTATTGGTGATTGCTGTGTTCGGACGTGGCCCATTCAAGATAAGCCGCTATGTTGTTTCGCTAGGCCCGGTATTGACTGAAATAGTCAATGCGTCATAATACCAATAAAATATAGCAGCAAAACCTGATAATATTCTTATATTTATCATTCATGCACCATTAATTTATCCCAAAAAGGGTTTTAAATGAACTTCTGAAACGGCCTGTTTCATTTAGGCTTGCGGCGCTGCATTTTGATTGCCGTGTAAATCATTTCAGGACAAGGTGACGTTTGTCAATATTGTCATTTTATTTCATAGATATTTACACAGTTAAAATTCGGTTTGGAAGAAGCCCACACGAAACATCCCGTATGCACCAAAAGACATTCTGATTTAATTTACATCTTATTGAGGTTGGGGCTGTATATGACGGCATTTTAGATATCTGCTAGAAGACATCATACTGACATCCATAAGAGACATCTAAAAACCTTTAAAAATTCACCTATATGACCAAAATACCACCTCCAGAAAAAAACGCCTTTGTGAGCTCTTTACAACTGTCGTGGAAAACACTTCAGATCTCTGGCCAAAAAGATGCAAAGACTCCGGAAATTGTGGATTCAAAATAGACTTTAATAAAGATGCAAAAAAGATGAGTTGGTTTGCAGAACAACTGCCATTCCAACCTCAGACACTCAATTTTATACAGTACCATCTTGTATAACGCCATCTGGCCATCCCACTATGCTAATTCCTTGGGTGGATCTTCTTTGATCCGCCACCATTATTTCTTATCATTCTGGAATTTACCCCACAAACTATTGTTAAAAATTGTTGGCCCAGGCCTTGGTAACCCCATGAAATACAGGGGCCATCAGGCTCTACTGGGCCTTTAGGCCCTGGAGTTTAATACATTCAATGGTACTTTGATTATTTCTAGTGAAGG
The DNA here is from genome assembly GCA_016801105.1 of Esox niger. Lineage (NCBI taxonomy): Eukaryota > Metazoa > Chordata > Actinopteri > Esociformes > Esocidae > Esox > Esox niger. The sequence continues at coordinate 38,416 of JACXGJ010003317.1, forward strand.
AAACACATTATACATTAATGATTATACAGGTTACCATACTGATTAGTTGTATGAGTGTGATGAAAATATTGATGACATGAATAAATATGCAAAATCTCCAATACAACTGACTGGCATTTGGACCCGCTGGCATGGACCTTTTTTGCAGTGGATCTAAAAATCCCAAATTACACTAATCCCAAATAGCGCAATACGTTTTGTCGCTAAATTTTAGGGGATTATGACTCATACTACGCCAGCTGGTTAATTTTATTTCAACTGAACCAGAAGTGCATAACATGTACATGGATTACTAAATCATTACAAAAAATTATGAACATGTGTATTTTTCAGTTCATTGTTTATGGACTGGATGCGCGCGCTTCTCGGCCTGAGGTCAATGACACAACGAATGCATCAAACAGGTGAGATATGCCTGGTTACATTTATCTCAGTAGTCAGAACAGGGAATGACTTCACACCGGAGTTGCTCGGGTTCCGAAAGTCGGAAAACAAGATGGACGCCCCCAGGAAAGCCTTTGTTGCGCTTGCCCATTCTGTTGATGAAAACGAATTTAAGTGGTATTTCATGCATATGACACCGTAGCAACATGTCCACAGACAGCATTTGGACAGTACTAAAAGTGTATGACAATTCTAATGACAAACAAATAAAATAAACATTAAAACTACAGGTTCACTTACTGTAAGTACAAGGCGCTGCCATCTTGGATTACGAACTCGGGGCTAGTGGCATAGCTCCGACTTTCCGAGTTGGAATTCCGACTTGATGGGCATTCCATTTGAAACTTCCGACTTGGAACTCGGAAATTCCGAGCTCCTAGTACAAATGGAACCTGTCAATCGAACACCAGCATTCCTTACCAAGCAAGTAAAACCAAACAAAGTGGTACCCCGATTAATTCAGATTTAAATGAAAGGGTCAAATTAATGTCTGCACAATTATCATTATTTATTATTACAATTATTGTACAGTATCTTTCAAATGTGACTTGTCTCTGTTTTCACCCCTCCCCCTCATGTCCTCTGACGTACTATACAGGGGGCCGCCCCTCGCCTGTCTCTCACGTAGCAGTTACGTAGAAGCGTAAAAAATAGAAACTTCCAAGATGGCCGAGTCCGTAGGATCCATGCATTTCGCAGCTAATGGCAAAACAAATCCCCCAAAACCCTTGGTACCAAAAATACCACCAGAGAGTCGACCACAGTCTTCCAACGATGTTTACCCTCCACCGCCCAAAAAAGTCCGAATCGAGGAGAAGAGCTTGAAACATAAGAAACTGAACGGGGACGTAGTGTGTGCTGGGGAAAAACACAACGGGAAGCAGAGTTATGGAAGCCCAGCGAAATGGAGTTTCGGCCAGGCCAAGCCGAGCAACTCCACCACGCCAGCTCCCACAAGAAAGATTTTCAAGATCAGCAACTTTCTCGCCTCTCCTTCTAAAGTGAAGAAACCGAAGGAGAAACGTCTTAAGGAAAAGGAAAAGAGCGCTAAAACGCAGAATTCTCTTTTGGAGAATGTGAGCCCTGCCTGCTGTAATACAAAGACGGAAAATGGTGATGTAAAGATGATACGAGGTCAGTCCTTTGACATTTTAGTGCAAACAGTAATATAAACTTAAAACAGATATTAAATAACTAAGACCACGTTAGCCAACTGAACATTAGTCGCCCAGTGTTACTCTACAAGGCCTTGCCCACATATGCCTCAAGGCCCAGTTGTTTACATTATTGTAGCCTATCACTGACTGACCGACTGTCTGCAGTGGAGATGAAGTTGAACATGAATAATGTGTTGATGGATGTTTTTGTGATTTAATCCTTTGAATTTCTTTTTCAGATCACACAAGTAAAGACGAGGAGAGTGAGAAGAAAAGAGATAAAGAGAAAGAGCGGGACAGGGAGAATAACAACCACCAAGTGGTGATTGTGAGTGATGTAGGGAGGGAGAATGGAGAGGTGAAATCTCAGCTGAAAGGTAAGTGTGAGAAAAAAAAAAATCTGTGAGTTTATTTAAGATTTAATTATTTGTTTGACATTCCCATGCTCACCCTCTTTTGGCTTTCCTCTCATAATAATTTGAAGCCGTGATGTACTGGGAAATTTGCCTTCAGAATTATGCAAACACTTTTTTCATTTCCTTGCAGATTCTGCAGAGAAGCCAAGTGTCAACTCAGAGGATGAGCTCCTCTTGAAGAAGGTAAAGAAGAAGAAAAAAAAGAAGCACAAAGACGGAGAGAGGGAGAGACGTTACCGGGCCAAGATGTATCATCGCTCCAGCCAGACTGTGTGTTCTGGTGTGTCCGTGGACCTGCCGGACCTGCTCAACACACCAGACAGGAGTAACAACACCAGTAACAGATTCTTCCAAACCATCCCAAGTCCCCGTCAGGATCCTTCCAGCACCACCACTACCTCCGTGTCCACCTCCATGGTCAGGGAGAGGTTAGGCTACGGCTCCCCACTCCACGGTGCCCTGTTCCCCGGCATGGCTGGGTTGGAGTTTGGTCACCTGATCCACGTGGAGCAGCAGGCCAATGGAGGGGCCTCCGTGGCCCATGCTTACTTCCAGCAGCTGACTTGTCTCTCCCCGGCGGAGATGCAGCGTTTTGCCCAGGAGTTTGTCACATTGTCGTTCAGTGAGGATGAAGCCAACGCGGCCCACTACGTCATGGGCATCATCCATGGTGCAGCATCCTACCTGCCAGACTTCCTGGATTACTTCTCCTACAAGTTCCCCAGTGCGCCAGTGAAAATGGAGGTGCTGGGGAAGAAGGATATAGAGACCACCACCATGGCCAACTTCCACACTCAGGTCAGTTTGATGGATGAGAATGTTGGCATAGTGCTGTTGGGCTTTGTAAGTGACCCATTGATTCACCACCTCAGTTCCATCCACTTCCACCTGCTGGTGCTGATGTTGTGTACACTTAAGAGGAGCAGTATTTGCTGCCTTTCGGATTACTCTTTTGCCTGTTGTTTGTGTGTTTATACTAGCTCGGTTTCATCCAATTGCTGACAGATTTTCATCCATGTACTCCACCGCAATTTAGGTTCACTTCTGGCTTGTTGCTAATTTAGCAGACTTCTCTCAATGTCCGACTGATTTGCAAAGTCTGTCTTTCTAGGCTGGGACAACGTCTGGATTTGCACATAGTCTCATTGACTTGTCAGAATATTGTCAATAGATTATGCTATTGTTGTTCTGTTTTTATCCTTGCAATGGGTGTACAGTCCACACTCCCAACAAAGGTGTAGATTGGTGAGAGAACTCAAAATAAAGGACTGAAGTTGCGTACTGATTCCACAAACTTTATCATTATTAATGAATCTGAACAATTATACAGGCTACTCGTAATATACAATATATTTGAAACCAAGAGAGTGTTAGGTTGAGTTATTTAGTTATGTGTAGTCTTACTGTGTAGATTGATTTTGGTAAACTAGCCAGGCCTGTGTAGTCTCTTGTAAACCTAAATATAAATAATCAGAAACTAGTTAAATAAAGTTACCCTTTAAAAACAAACATGTCTATTTAGTAGCCTTACGTAGCATTCTGTATTTTCATCTTTTTCGATTAGGTAAACAATTTGGGACATTCATCAAATGTTTTCTGTTAAAGCAGGTAATATTGTCACTTCACAGTGCATTTTTGAACCAGAAAAAATAACTTAGACCGTAACCGTAGGCCTTTTCCTTAAGAGATTATAGAAAGTGTGTGGTTCCATGCTGCACTTTTATTTAATTGTATAAAAGGTAATAGCTTAAGCCTACAAGCTAAATATTAATTGTTATGGAGAAATCATAAATATTAAAATCATTTGAAATTATCATATTGTTGACTTATCATAAATTCACTATTTATTTGTAAGCTTTTCTAAGTAAAGTTCTTCAGGACAATCCAGAAAGTGATATAGACACAGAACCAGTCAAGAGTTTGGACACTTACCAATTCACTTAAATGGATAAGTGTGTCCAAACATTTGACTGGTACTGTATATTTTTCCTGCTTTTTGGAAGCATAGCTGGACGAGGAGGGAACCTATGCCCGTTGTACAATTTCATTAAACACTTCAGATAATATTAGGAGTACCCTATTAAATATTAAATTGTCATGGTAAGATTTACTCCAATGTTTTGATGGTAGTGATTTTCAAAAGCACATGATTTTGCTAAACATTTATGAAGCAGAAACGTATCACATTTGTTTAAATATTTTACATTATCTGGCCTATATATTCATTGGATGGTTGATTATGAAGGAGTGGAAAACCCCATTATGCCCTATTGACAGTCATTCTGCTTTGTACTTTCTACATTGGTCTCTTGCATTAGGTTATAGTCTATCATCAATATAATTAAATATTGCTTTTGACATTGTGATGTGTGCAATCATAATGGACAGTTGTGTCTTACCATTGGCTGATTATGTAACCTTCAGCACATAAGGACCAAAAAACACTCTGCAAAGCCTACTTGGAAGGTGTAGATGGAACACACAATATTTGATTGGCCACCTCAGAGCTGCAACCTCAAAGTTATTTAAGTTGTGTGGGAGCTCTCGGACAGGAAAAAGACACAGCCAAAGTCAAAAGAAGAGTTATGGAAAGTCCTGCAAAAAGCTTGGAAGAATTTACCACAGGAATACTTAAAAACAAATTGCACAACATTCTACCAAATCAAATTGCTTTAGTTTTGCATTCTTAGGGAGGCCACGCATGATTCGTTTTTAAAACAGTTGACATGTTTGTTACTTTTCATTTTATTAATGTTTGTGTTTACTTTAATGTTATGTAATTTATTTCTTTTACAAAATGAATTACTGCTCAGATAAATGGCTTTTTAAAAAATTTTATGTCTCGGCCCCTTAAGACTTTTGCACCGTGTTGTATACAGTTTGTTTTTCAGCATCATTCTCCTCTCCCAACTGCATGATTTCATTTGCAAATATAGACTGGCTTCATCCTCAAAACTTGCCAGCAGGTGCAGAAAATCAAAATACTTGCCAAGAAGCGTTTTATCACACTGCTCATTTATCCAGGGTAATTTGGCCAAACCTGCTGGAAGAGAACACATTCCCAAGCCAACAACCACGATCGAGCTCACAAGCAGTAAAACCTACTGCTTGTGAGCTTGTTGAAGTGTGACATGACAAGGAAGCCCTGTCAGAAGTCCACCCCCAGGCAGCGCTGAGCCCCCTTACACCGCCCTGCGCTGGATGCCTCGGCATTGTTGGTGTGAACTACACACCCGGCCACTATGACTCTGCTGCCCTTTGAGGCAGTCACTTGTGCCACAATCATTCCACAGAGGTTTATGAGTGAGTCATATGGGTATGTGTGCCACGGAAGTTCAAATAGCAACAACCTCCGTAAGGCAGTGCCAAAAGGGATCACAGCACTTCATTGGAAATGAATGTGCTGCTGCCAAAACACAGTCAGACTATAGGTGTGTTTGGGTGTCAGGCCGCCGTGCAACTCGGGCCTCCCGCGGCTGCTTTATTAGCCGCTGCACCATAAGTAAGCAACACAGTGCTTCTGGGTTGTGATGAAGGGAGCAGGGAACAGGAAAGAAATTGGCAATTAACGCTGGCCTGGCAAACTAACTTACTGCTTTAAAAAAAATCTAATTTGATTACATGGTTGGGATGTAGGAAAGGTAATATTTCCTCAATATAATTTTGGACAAAATGTAATCGATTCTAAAATCCCAAAACATACTTTTGGTTAGTATGTTTAAACTATGCATTCCAGATCGCCAAATTAGCCTGTAGATGCTCCAGGACTCATTAGCTAATACACATCAATCTTTATTGTCTGACTGAGTAAATAATTTGTTGTTGTTTCCCTATTTTCACACTGTGGCATCATTGGTGTCGTCACCCGTGGGCTGCCAATTGACAGCTCATTGTATTGTGTGTAACATTTGCTCTGGAACGACATTGCAAATCAGGGCAATCTAAACGCAACTGGTTGATCAACAGCTAGGCGGGAGCATTTATTCCTTCATTTTCTAAGAGTTCCAAGCTTCTTTGTTGAATTTCCCACACGGATTTCTGGTTTTGATGACATTGAAATTGGAAAGAAACACCTAGTGTGAGATTTAATGTTTTGGTTTTAACAACAACAAAATATCAGCTTACGCATTAAGAGAAATTGTCCTTTTGTCACGTCCTACATATGCAACATGTCTATTGGTCTTTTTAGCCTTACTATTTCAAATTGAGTGTCTTTCTTGACTCCTATTTCAAGAGCACTTGATCTTTCCATTCCGTTTTCCCATTTTAACCTCCCGTGTGTGTCTGCCCACAGGTCAAGCGTACCTACTCCCAGGGCACGTACCGTGCGGGGGCAATGCGGCAGGTCAGTCTGGTGGGGGCTGTGGATGAGGAAGTAGGAGACTACTTCCCTGAGTTCATCAACATGCTGGAGGAATCTCCCTTCCTTGAGGTGGGTGTAAAGTGTGTCTGTTTGAGAGTGTTTAGTTGTAATGGACTCAACACTGCTATTCTACTTTTTTATTTGCAGTAGTGGTATAGTAGTTTTGATCATTTAATATGATATTGATATCCATAATACTTCTTACTTTTGAAACCCATATGCCTGGATTTCTTTAATGCCACACAGCCATTTGTGGTAATAATTTTAAATTGATTTGATTGAGGTTTGAAGATGTAATTTATTTTCCAATTGGACCAATTCTGTGTCCTGGGTGATAAGCTATTGGCTTTGTGCCAACAATACATTTTGGAAATGGGGCAAAAAAGTTCTTTCTGGGTCTCATAAGACTCTAACACATTTTCTCACATGGTTTTGGGAGATTAAATATATGCACTTTTTGAAATATGCAGTGAGTGCCCAGTTCATAACAGACATTCCTGGAGCTCTTTGGCTGTCTGTGTCTTTGTAAGCCCTCTGAAGAGCCATGTTTTGCCCTGTCATCATTTTCAGAGGGACGTCCAGATCTTTGCAATGTGCTGTCTCACGTCCACTTAATAATCATCTAAGCATTGTGCCATGATAAAATATGGCCAAAAGTATGTGGATACCCGATCATCACACCTAAATGAGTTTGTTGGACATCCCATTCAAAAACCATGGGCATTAATATGGAGTTCCCTGCCATGCAGCTATAACAGCTGCCACACTTCTGGGAAGGCTTTCCAGGGCTCTGTGCAGGCCACTCGAGTTCCTCAACGCTAACCTCCTCAACCCATGTCTTTATGGACCTTGCTTTGTGCGCAGTCATGCTGGAACCGGGAAGGGCCTTCCTCAGACTGTTGCCGCAAAGTTAGAAGCACCCAGTTGTCTGAATTGTCTTTGTATTCTGTAGCATTATGATGACCATTCCCTGGAACTAAGAGACCTTGCCCAAACACTGAAATACAGCCCCAGACCATTATCCCTCTTCCACCAAACTTTACACTAGGCACTATGCATTCGGTATTTAGTGTTATCCTGGCACCAGCCAAACCCAGATTTTTCCATTTAGACTGCCTAAAAGTGGAGCACGATTAAAGAAAGAACACGTTCCCATTGCTCCAGAGCCCAGTGAGGTTGTGCTTTACCCCATTGCAGCCGACTCTTGGCACTGAGCATGTTGATGTGAGGCTTTCATACAACTGCTTGTCCACGAAAAGGAAAGACATTTTGCGAAGCTCCCAACTTGCAGATCTTGTGGTGATGTTGCTTCCAGAGGCAGTTTGAAACTCTGTGGTGAGTGATACAACAGATGCTTTTTATGCACTTCAGCACTCAGCAGCCTTGCTCTGTGAGTTTGCATGGTCTACCACTTTGTGGCTGGGCTGCTAAACACTTCCACTTCACAATTTTAGCACTTACAGATGCCCAGGGCAGATTCCATAGGGCACAAGTCCAGTAAGGCAGTCAGCTATACAGACTGACTTGTGGCAGAGATAGCATCATATGACAGTGCCATGTTTATATTCACTGAGCTTTTCAGTACGACCCATTGTACTGCCAATGCCTGTCAGTGGAGATTTCATGGCTATGTGCTGGATGGTAAAATGTGCTTGTGAGCATTAGATGTGGCTGAAAAACTTGAACTCAGTATTTAGTAGGGGAGTCCACATACATTTTGGTCATATAGTGTATGTAATCTAATATTTTTTAAATATTCCTATCCTGATCCTTTTATCATTTACATCATGGCTATCTTTCTAATATGCTACTTAGACATCTTCATGGAAGTCTATACATACTGGAACTCATTATTTTATTTAGAGATCAGAATAACTTAATGGCAAATGATGGCAAATTACCCCAATTATATATATTTTTTATTTTGCCCCCAAATTATATATTATTATTATTTTCAAGATCTTATGGAAATTGATTAAAAAAGTGATGGGTGATTTCAACCTTAACACAAAAACTGCATTTTCTGTAAGGGTCTGTCGAATTATGGTGTTGCTAGCCACCATTAGTGTTGTGATTTACACCTAATTAGAGTAATGGATACGTGTGGATGTGTATTTTGTGCATTGCATTGTTTGTGGAATATGTATTTGATGGTTGTGCATGCTCATTGTTTTATAAAGCAGCTCAACAGAAATCTAGCTACAGAGTTGGTCTAATGTTCATGTTCTTCAATTTGCCTCTAGCTAACCATCCACTATTGGCTGCTTTTTGAACAGGCTGCTCTTAAGGAACTGAAACCATACAATATTGCAATATGATGTGAATTAAAGAAATGCAACTAATATAAATATGACCTTCCCATATTAGCTCCCATCCTTAAGTTGTATGTTAAAAAAATTAAAACAGCAAACGTGTATACATAAATTAAATTGTGTGTGTGTTCTCAGCGTACCCTGCCCTGGGGCACGTTCTCCAGCCTGCGCCTGCGGAGCCCCACGGAGAGTGATGACGGGCCCATCATGTGGGTTCGACCAGGAGAGCAGATGATCCCTGTGGCTGACATGCCCAAGTCCCCCTTTAAGAGAAAGAGGTGTGCTGATTTGTTGTTTTTTGACATGGTTGTTTTTCCACTGTAGTCAACAGATTGCTTTGGACAATATTTGTATTGACAGGGCATTGCTGCAAGTCACAATGCTGACAAGAAAATCGACTTAATTGGTGACAAAAGAATGAAGCAGCCTTTGACACCTTAAGGCATTTTGAATTTGCTTTAAAGGACCATTTCCCCCATTTTTTAGATCAACCAATGAGATCAAGAACCTACAGTATCTGCCGCGGACCAGTGAGCCCAGGGAGATGCTGTTTGAGGACCGGACCAGAGCCCATGCTGACCACATTGGACAGGGCTTCGAGAGACAGACCACCGCTGCCGTGGGTGTCCTTAAGGCGGTGCGCTGCGGAGAAGGGTGGGTACACACCTGGTCCCCCAGGCCTAGTCTATACATACCATCCATCCATGTTCACACCCGGTCTCCCAGGCCAAGTCTATACACACCATCCATCCATGTTCACACCCGGTCCACCAGGCCAAGTCTATACACACCATCCATCCATGTTCACACCCGGTCCACCAGGCCAAGTCGATACACACCATCCATCCAAGTCTATACACACACCATCCATCCAAGTCTATGCACACCATTCATCCATGTTCACACCTGGTCCACCAGGCCAAGTCTATACATACAGCTATCCATTTTCATACCTTCCCTTAATTTGCTGACCGTGTGTCTCTCCATGCATGTCCCTGCAGAGATGCTCCTGCCAGGATTACCAAAGACGTGGTGTGTTTCCATGCTGGGGATTTCCCTGACGTGGTTCAGAGGCTCCAGTTAGACCTGTATGAACCCCCCCTCTCACAGGTACGTTTTCATATCAACTGATCTGGATCATTCTGAACATATTAACAACCCAGTGGTTTAATTTGAATGTTGGCTTAAATGAAACAGTAAATTAGGCTGTTGTCCTCTCCCTACGTAGTGTGTGCAGTGGATAGACGATGCCAAGCTCAACCAGCTGAGGAGAGAGGGAATCCGTTACGCCCGTATCCAGCTGTACCACGACGACATCTACTTCATCCCCAGAGGAGTGGTACACCAGTTCAAGACCGTGTCTGCCGTCTGCAGCCTGGCTTGGCACATCCGCCTCAGACAGTACCACCCGGACCAACTGGCAGAACCGGACACCTGCACTTCTACACAAGCAACGTGTCAGGTCAAGGAGGAGGAAGTGACCGACGATAGTGGGGGAGAGGAGCAGAATGAGGAGGACGCTCCTACACAAACGCAGATAAAGACTGCGGTGAAGGAGGAGGGAGGGGAAAGGTTGCCTGTACAGGAGCCGCCGCTAGTTTACAAGGAGGAAGAGAATGGAGGGGAGCGCCGAGGTTCCACTGCTACACTGATATTACCATTAGTGAAGGAGGAGAGAGAGGAAGGAACCCCACTCAAGGACACGCTCCTGGAAGTCAAGGAGAGAAAGGAAATTGAACATCAGAAGGTGGAAGAGAGGGAGAGAAAAGGACCAAGAGACAGCAACACCTCCACACAGATAGAAGGAGATGGAGACGATGGTGAACTCTCCAAGGCCTCACAACATGCTAGGATCGACAGAGAGAAGGAAGAACGGCAGCAAAGGACACCTCCTAAAGCCCAGAAAGAAGGAGAGAAGGAAAAGGATGGTTGTACAGCCTCACAAATGCCACCACACATCAAAAAAGAGAAAGAAAAGTGCAAGGGGAAAGATTTTGAGGAAAGGGTGAGGGAGAAGGAGGAGCGAGGGAAAGAGAAGGATAAAGAGAAGAAGGAGAGGGTGAAAGATAAGAACAGAGAGAGGGAAAGGGTGAAAGAGAGGGAGAAGGACAGAGTGAAGGAGAAGGGGAAAGAGGAAAGTGCGAAGGAAAGCCCAACACCGACATCGACATCTCTGCCCATTAGAAAGGTGGAGGATGAGGAGAGGCCAAAGGAGGACAGGAAAGTCCCACATCCATCCCAACCTGTCCAGAGGGATGGAAAAGAGAAGGGAGTGAAGGAGACCGCAGACACAGCATCAAAGACACAACCTCAAATGAAGAAAGACCGGGACAGGGGCGCTTGTACTGCACAAACACCATCACACACACGACAAGAGAGAGAGCTGGGCAAAGAGAGCAGCATTCACAGACAGAAACTCCCACACGGAAAGAAGGATAGGAATGGCTTTAGAGAGGGGAAAGAGTGTAACCCATCTACACACTCCAAGCCAGGCAGAGAGGAGGATGGGAAGACAGTGACTCCTAGACACACACCTTCTCATGTGAAGGAGGGAAAGAGAGATGGAGAGGTCAACCATAAGGAAGAGAGGAAGAAACCGCCCCCTGCCCCTTGTTGCACCCCCTCGGAACATAAACCCCCAAGGACGCTTGTAACCTTTGACCTCTTTGACCCCATGGATGCATTTCAAGTCCCATCCCTCTCCTTGGCAGACAGGTCTAGGTCTAAATCTAACCACCACAGTGACTGTCGAGGCACTCTCTCTAAGTCTGAGAGCCGGACTCTAGTGTCCTCCAAAGGACCGAAAGTAAAGGACACAGCACACACCAAACCTGCAGTTACTCTCCAGGACACACGACCGCAGCACTCACTTAAACACCCTGTGAAACCACACACCACACATCCACAGCAGAAAGACTTTTTATTATGAATGTGTAGATGTGTATTTTTCTCTACTGTACAACTTGTCAGCCTGCTCCCAGATCTGTTGCTGCTTCAGCCATAATATCATTTCCATGCCATAGTACATAAAAAGAAGTGTCATTGGCCGAAACATACTGACCTGGGACAAGGCCACAACTTAACGTAAGGCCTATTTAGATCACGTATAAAATACATCCTTTCCTCTATCCCCTGAAGTAATTAGTCGTCTGACAGTTGTTTGGGTAAAAGCAAGTCTCATCGGCATTAACGTGAGAATCAGATCATTGACCTCTGGTGAAGGATGCATTTCATAACATCTGAAGACGGCTACAGTAAGAATGTACGCTAAGTAGCTCACGTCACATTTGTTAGTGAATGTATGTAGGTTCTTCATATAAAACCTGGTGTGTGACCTGTGTGTTAGTGCCTGTGCACTACTTAGCTAGAAGCTCCACTGCTCTTAAAACACCTTCTCTAGGTACTCTGGCTCAGTCCCAAAACCACCCCATGGCTCCATTGGCTTATCCTAGCCTTACCCCCTTTGATGTTTGCAGATCTGATGGGACCAGGTAGGTGTATGGGACCAGGTAGGCAGTACAGTACCCCATCTAGGCTGAATTCCAAATCTGCTTCTACCCCAATCTTTTCAAGTCTATACTAGACTACCGAAGTGGGTAATATAGGGGTCTGTTTGGAATTTAGAGCTAACCTTCCTGTATGCTACGGGGATGTTCTACCATGTTCCTTCTACCTCTCCAGGCACCTCAGGTCTGCCAACCACGAAGAGCTCAGAGCTAGAGGTTGTTTTTGGACCAGGCTTACATGTATGATTCAACACAGGGCTGTAAATGATATGTACTGAATCTGTACAGTATACATGTACTAGTACTGATGTGAGAAAATGTATACAGAAATGCATATATTTTTTGTAAGACGAGTTTTATTTTCCATAGAACTTATTTATATAATTTTCTGTCTGTTTTAATTTCAGATGTATGTGAGAAACTGTTGTAAATATCTTTTATTTCCTAAGATTAAGACTTGGTAGTGTGATTTATACTCTGACCAGAACCTATCAATAAAAGGTTCTTAATATTACAATAGTCTCATTCATTGTGTATTTTCTCAACTGAAGTTAAAAATAGTTCGTTACAGACTTAGTTACAATCATACTTATTGAGTCTGCCAATAGTCCAAACCATGTAGTTGGATTTTATTAAGAGAATGCACTTCTCTTTCACAAAAGTTGTTACAGAATCTTTTACAGCTCAACTGCCATCTACATATAGGACAATTGAACTGACAACATACGATATACATATAATACACACACACACACACACTATTTTTGGTTTGTCTTTAAAGTTAATGTATCAGTAACCTTTATTTGAACAGGCATGTGTTCCACCAAGACATCTATTATGGGTGAACCCTGCAACCAATACATAATAAAACAAAATATTGTATGACATTTTTTAAAAATATTTACAGCACTGCTTTAAACCAGTATATTCCATTGACAGAATATCCTTTAACATTTGAAATTATGTAATGCAACTAATGTATGTAGAGTAAATTATTTCAGAAATTTACTCCACAGTTGTGGTGCATAAAGACTAAATGCAGATTTTCCAATTTCATTTTCCAATTGTGAGCAATTATAACAATAAATAAAACATTAGCTAATTTAAAAGACATGTTAAGTAGAAGCATTACCAATGCTTCACAAACAAAAGAGAACGCTGTGATGTTCCCTTAAAGTGAGCAATGGCCAAACTATCTTCTGAAACCTGACGCAGTAATGTGTGCTAAAGCCATCGCCAGCAATAAATCCAAGCCCTGTGGTAAATTATATCTACTGTTTTTAAGAGGCTGCTACAGGTATATAGATCATGTGGTCATAACCTATTATTGATAAAAATGTTGCCTGGAAACTTGTTTTCTCTAATGTACTGAAAAACATTCCTATTTTTCTAGAGCAAAAAAATTCATTTATTAGGTCCTCAACATTGGTTTTTAATGTTATTCACATCACATGTATCACCTCCAACAGCTGGCTTTCAGCTAGTAGGAATACTTCCAAATGTGATATTAAGATTAAATAAATGTCTGGTTGTGCTATATTAGATGTAGCCAATAATAACAAGTCTAGATCAAAATGATCCAGTCACAGAGATGACCTAGGGTCAATGGAAAATATTCCTTCAAGGACGTCTTTAAAAATTATCTGAAAGAAAAAAAAATATCCTCTGTTTCCTAATCATTCATACCAATAAAAGGTTTGTACGTAAGACAGTTGGATCATAGTATTGATTTGAATCCAAAATGTCTGGACGTCAGCTTGCCAGGAACAACTAAAGCTAACTGGGTTCAAATGTTGCACTTAAAATAAGAATATTAAAAATCTACTTTTTAACTTAAATAACAGATGTAATTCAAAATAAATTTTCATTACTAACTAACAGTAAAAGTGTGCATGGCCATTTTGTTCTCAAAATCCTTTAATAATCTGACAATGCCTGGATATTTTTTGCAACACTCTTCCCAAGACCACAAAGCTATTCATGGTATTACTATCATACAAAATATGTATAACACATTTAAGTCAAAACTTTGTTTGTATAACTTGGTTGCTTTGCTCAACATCATTGTACATTGTTACAACTGCCCCCAACCCTGGCAGCCATCACAAAACCTCCTGTGCCTAGATTGGGCAATAATAGTGACATGTCAATGTTGACCAACATAGCAAGGACATTTATGCCACTGTGAATTCTTGGATATTAATGCCACTGTCAGCAAAAAAAATACATCCGCTGAAGAAAAACTTGATAATAAAACTTGCAAAAACTATAAGATTTGGCTTTCAAGCAGGAAGAGTAAACCTCAGAGCAGTAAAATAAGTACTCTTGGGAGCTTGTTTATGATTGGAGACATTCAAGGTAATACATTTGATCTCACTCTTAACCTTTTTTCTAAATTCTTCCATTTTGGACTGAAATAGACACACATTTTGGGTCCAAAATAGAATGAGCCTGATTTAGCTTTGGGTGCCGTAGGACTAGGTTGAGAAACTGTTCCTCAGTGTATGAGTACCAACGACATGGCCTCTCTACCTAACCCTGAGCTATTTTTTTGCCCATTATTCATGTTTTTAACTTTTATCCCAATCCTATTAATTATATATTATTGCCAAACAACATTTTACTGGGCGTTAACTTTTAAACGCAGAAGGGATCAGCCCATTAATAATATCAAAATTGAATAGTTTAACATGGAAATAGCGGAAACAGTTGTAATAACAACACAGACTTGGAACTCAAGAGTTGACTAAAGATACCTCAGTAAGTCCTCAAACCAGTTATGTAGTACACCCTTCTGACCTGTGATAAAACACCCAAGAGGACAGGCAATCCCTCCTGCTCTCTTCTCTAGAGTGGGTCAGGTTACCTGTTATGCAAATCCCTTTATAGCAGATTTACAGCAATGGTTCCAAAATTTGAATAATATACTCCTCAATGCTCTCCTTCAAGGTTGACAGTAATCTGCATATTATTTGTAAATAAAAGCAGGGAAATGCATGTGTATATTGAGTCCATACTGACTTTAGTGAGCTCTGTAATTACTTCAGCATAGTTGAGGAACTGTATATACTGCATTTTATGACTTTTGTGGATTTTTCTAGAATAAAGGATTCCTATCAAAGAAACAGTGAATACCGTTAAACATATAAACCTCAGACCCAACGGTACTCAGTAATCATGGTCAGTCTGTCTGGGGATGCAGGGTTCAAATCTGCTTATCAATACCCTCAATTGTCAATAGGCACGTTTCACAAAATATACAGTCCATTCCCACAGAAACCAGTCTAGACTCCAGTTCCCTGGTCAGAGGTCATGGCGGCAGTATTGCTTGCTGTAACACAACTCCCCTTCGGTCTCTATTGCAATAGTCTCTGTATCCTGTACTAGAAGGAGTAAAGTAAATATATTCCCTTCTCCATCTCCTTTCACCCCCCCATCTCAGTCTCTGCGGTAGTGAAAATGAAACAATACTCTTCTCACGTTCATTCTTTTCAGTTTCTCCAGAAACAAACCTTCTGGAGAAGTCCTTACGGACACATCTGCAGTTTCTATATCCTTTCTCTGAATCTTTTCAGTCTCTGCGATAGTGAAAGACATTGTACCCCAGCTCTACCATGGCCCCAACCAGCAGAGCCCAGAGGGGAACACAGACCACACTGAGCCAAATGTCCGTCAGCCTCTCCAGCCGGGCACACAGCGTCAGACAGAAGCCCAGCTTAAGCAAAATGGCCACCAGGTACCATACCCTCCGCCGCAGGTTCTGCTGGCCATCCCGAGGATCATAGCCGGGCTTGCAGCGACCCGCCATCTTTACCACAAGCATGAGAATGAGGATGGTGTCGAAGGTCCATACAGGAAGAAAGATAAGAAACCAGTTCCAGTGAATTTTAGAGTCCAGTTTGAGGACCAGCATGATGAGGAAGATGAGAGAGAAGATCCATGTCAGCAGGACTCTCTGGGCCAGAGACATCCTCATTTAAGGGAAGAAGTGGTGGAACGCTAACACTGGTAGGGTCTGGTCAAAAGTAAGACAATCCTTAAGACAGGAGACACAAACAAACAAACAACTACAATGAAACAATAATTTGCTGTAATACTTATGCTAATTTTGCTGAGGTGGTAAAAATATTGTAGGACTAACAGGGAATGCAATGTAGGACAGGTAGGATCACGATGTGTTTCTATTTTAGGTTAAAGTTAGGTTTAGTGGTCAGAAATGAAGAAGTTATTTTTAATGGTACTGCACTGACCCTTCTCAACCTTGGTAGCAAAACTGTGTGTGTGTGTGTGTGTGTGTGTGTGTGTGTGTGTGTGTGTGTGTG
>JACXGJ010003318.1:0-54926 GCA_016801105.1 Esox niger
TTATGTTGAATGTTTGTGCACGTAGTTGTGGTTTATTTTGGTTGTTAGCCGTAGGCTATAGTTCACCCAGTCATTGTGTCTGTTTTGAGTTTGTTCTTTTGTTTCTTTTGTTCCTGTCCATTAAAGTATGGATCATTATTTCTCAAACAGCCGTTCTGCCTCTGCTTTTCTGTCCTCCCACACCGGACACTATGACACAGATGTTCTATGGGATTAAGGTCTGGAGACTGGCTATGCAACTCCAGGACATTAATGTGCTTCTCCTTGAGCCACTAATTTGTTGCCTTTGCCTTGTGTTTTGGGTCATTATTATACTGGAATACCCATCCACAACCAATTTTCAATGCCCTGGCTGAGGGAAAGCGGTTCTCACACATGATTTGATGGTGCATGGCCCCATCCATCGTCCCTTTGATGCGGTAAAGTTGTCTTGTCCCCTTAGCAGAAAAACAGCCCCAAAGCATGTTTCCACCTCCATGTTTGACGGTGGAGATGGTGTTCATAGGCAGCATTCCTCCTCCTCCAAACACGGCAAGTTGAGTTGATGCCAAAGAGCTTGATTTTGGTCTCATCTGACCACAACACTTTCACCCAGTTCTCCTGTGAATCATTGGTAAACTTCAGATGGGCCTGTACATGTGCTTTCTTGAGCAAGGTTACCTTGCGGGCGCTGTAGGATTTCAGTCCTTCATGGCGTAGTGTGTTACCAATTGTTTTCTTGGTGACTGTGGTCCCAGCTGCCTTGAGATCATGAACAAGATCCTCCCGTGTAGATCTAGGCTGATTCCTCCCCATTCTCATGATCATTGTAACTCCACAAGGTGAGATCTTGCATGGAGCCCCAGACAGAGGAAGATTCTTTTGTGTTTCCCCCATTTGCGAATAATTGTCTCGTAGTCCTACAATCTTGTCCCTGACATCCTTGGACTGCTCTTTGGTCTTGGCAATGGTGGAGAGTTTGGAATCTTTGCTTCTGTGGACATGTGTCTTTTATACAGGTAACAAGCTGAGATTAGGAGCACTCCCTTTAAGAGTGTGCCCCTTATCTCAGCTCGTCACCTGTATAAAAGACACCTAGGAGCCAGAAATCTTTCTGATTGAGAGGGTATCAAATACTTATTTCACTCATTAAAATGCAAATCAATTCATAACATTTTTGACGTGGTTTTCTGGATTTCTTTGTTGTTATTTTGTCTCTCACTGTAAATAAACCTACCGTAAAAAAATAGACTGATCACTTCTTTGTCAGTGGGCAAATGCACAAAATCAGCAGGGGATCAAAAACTTTTTTCCCTCACGGTACTATTAAGCCTAATACTGGCTAATAAGCGGTTAAAACAGCCAGTGGCAAAAGCCAAAGTTCATAGATGCTATTTGGTGGATGTAAACTAAATAAGGAACGTTTGTCAGTTTAACACAATGCTCAGTGGTGTCTAGCGACTGGTGAAACATGTAGTGCTGTGGTGTGGTGGTCAAAGACAGTGGATCTCATGTGGGAGACTCAAGTTTGAATCCAGTGAGGTTTCTAATATTTCTTTATTTTAATAAATGCATGCCGGCTGAAGTAGGCTTGCCTGGTTCCTTTTCTTGTTTCCAGAGCTGTACATACTAAATCTATATTTATATAACACATCAGTCAACCAACCTCGAAGGTAAAATGGATAAAGAAAATGTACAGAGAAGAATTGGAGAATAACTTATGCATCTAAATCAGTTTAATCAACACCCGAAATTGCATTGTATTCAAGAAAGATTAAAATACGAGACTCAAGACTCAAAAAGAAAAATGAAATGCAAATTTTGCAGTGGTGATGGAAACATAAGTGATCTTGCAGTGTGCTAGTTCTGAGATATTCTAACTTACAGTGGGCTAGTTCAGACGTCAGAGTAGTTGTACTCAGTGACGCTGACGGGGGGGGACAACCGGTACCGTTGTCCCGGGCACAGGCCTTAGGGGGGCCCATTTGGTTGGCTTAAATATAATTATTTATTAGTCAGTCAATCTTGGTATTTAGTAATACCTAGCTAAAATATTAAACAATAAACGTTCATGACATGTTTTATGAACATTAACATCATTGCTATTTATACATTTTTGGAATTCCTGTCTGCAGGATTCCTGTACTCACAGCAATATATATACTCTGGTCAGAGTAGTTCTACTAATAGTGCTATACTCACTCTGGTCAGAGTAGTTCTTGGTCTTAAGCTCCAGTTGTTTCCCCTGAAGTTCCAGGATCTCCACATGATTCTGCAGGTCCTTTTTTTCCGCTTCCAATGCATCCTCAAACTCAATGAATTTCTGCGAGAGAACATAGTCAAAACATCTTCAAATTCTATAGGCCAGTTTCCAGGAAATAGATTCCGCCTAGTCCTGAACTAAAAAAACATAATGATGAACTGCAAATGTATCTGCTTTTAGCACAGGACTTGCTTAATCAGTGTCTAGGAAGCCGGCCATATACATCTCTGAGAGAAAAACCTCACACAACGGAATGCATCATTTGAATCTGAATTTCTGAAATGCAACAGTACATTTGTTGGAATACCCATCCACAACCCAAAATTGCCATTTTAAACCCTAATGTACTAGGATGTCAACATTTTACAACAACCTTACTGAAAATGCAACATTTACATAGGTAAAGGCTTTAATCAAGACAAATCATAATATATTTTTTTCACCTTGAGTAAGCTCTTGTAACCAAGAAAAAAAGTTAAAAACATATGGATAATTCCTCCCATAAAATTTTTTTTTAAAAAACATCCCCATAATTTATTGGAAGCACCTTTACCTTGGATTACAGCAGGAAGTCTGTTTGGATAGGTCTCAAGCCACCTAGCACAAATGGGGCTCATTTATGAAGCCTGCATAAACACAATTCTGGGCATAAACCATGCATGTGATAATTTCTATGCAAAGTGTGGGATTTATGAATATCAACGTTTGTTTGAGAATGTTTGTCATAAGTTAGCATTTCAAAATGGCTAATTAACCATTTATGGTCAAAATCATCTCTTCAGGCCTTTGGGAAACATACTACTGGCACTGTATATTTCCCACAGGCTTTTGAAATGCAATTGACAAGTTTGTGCACAAGCACTGAGGCTAAACATTATTGGTATTTGTTAGCAGCACTCTTTTACTGGCGTGTGTACAGCTGTATGATTATCCACACTTTTTCTATGCATACGACCATTTTAAATCTGTTTGCAAGTAAGACATTTTCTATGCAATATTGTTAATTGAGGCTCTGGATCTCTTTTTCTCAGAAAAGTTCAAGCTCAGTCAAACTGCAAGGGGATCTCCTGCAAACAGTTCTCTTCTGGTCAAAACCCAATAGGTTTGAGGTTTGGGCTCTGACTGGGCCATTCCAGGACAGTGATCCTTCCTTTTTCAGATAATTCCTTGGCTGATTTGGCTGTGTTATTCTGATCATTGTCTTGCTGAAGGTATTTGGGCTTGCACCAATATATTTTGATCTTTGGAGCTATCCATTGTCACCTCTGTCCTTATCAAAGCCCCGTCTCCCACTGTGCAAAACACAAAACTTGTCTGGGAATTAACACCAAAATGTTCTACCTTGGTTACATCACATAATCTTTCACTAAATGTATATGGATGTTCTTTTGTGCAGAGGAAAGGCTTCTGTCTTGCCACCCTACCCCACAGCTCAGACATGTGGAGAATAAGCACAATTTGCAAAGAGCACCCAGTTCCTGACAGAAATTCCTGCCACAGAGTTGCCAGGTCAACCATGGCCTCTTAGTAGCCTTTCTCCTTGCCCTGTTAACAACTTTGGAACCTTATGCAATTTACAACTTTGCCTCCACTTCTGATGGTCTTCACATTGTTCAACATTACATGCAATCCATGGTGCATGCATATCCAACCTGCTTAAATTTCATCACCGCAACTCATAATGTGTGTCATGTATAGCCCCCACATGCCTGTATACACTCCCGACAACATCTGGGAATGCTCCTGATGAGATGGTGTATGGTGTCCTGGGGGTTTTCCTCCCAGACCTGGATCACGGCATCAGTGAGCTCCTGGACAGTCCGTGGTACTACTTGGCAGCATTGGATGCACCAATACATAACGTCCCAGGGGTTCTCAATTGGATTCAGGTCTAAGGAAATATGGCATCAATGCCATCGTTTTTCAGGAACTGCCTACACACACTTACCACATGAGGCCGGGCATTGTCCTGCATCAGGAGCAATAGTAATCAATAGCTCGTCTGTTTTGACCTGTCATAGTTCATAGTGCATTCCAGAGCAGGATCCAACGTGGTATCATTCAATGCAGGGCAAATGCGTACATTCTTTCAGTGGGTCGAAAACGATAATGGCAAGGGACACATACTACTGTCGTTCATGTTGTGCATTCCTGACGAAAGCCAATAAGGCAGCGTCATTAAATATGGGAACAAACATCTACTGAAAACATGCGATTAAGTCCCTGCAGCATGTCCAATGTATTGCAGCCCAACAGGCAGCAGACAACCCCGTGGTTGCACCAATGAACGTTTGCCAACTTCAAATGAATGAGGTGGTGCGTTGCCAAATTTAAAAACTAATTACGGCAGCTATCATGTTGTATAAAGGGAGAAAACATCCCCGGACTACATCCATGACAGTCCGTTGAATACCGATAAACTACGGAGATGGCTTGTCAACAGTTTCATGTTAACTACGCCTGCCTAAGTGCTTGCTAGCAGTGACACACAAGAAGCCAGTCAACCAAGTATTGCAAGTGCTGTATTGTGCCATATTTATGTTAACACATTTATTTTATTTTCATGTCACCTCAAATAAGCAAGCATCTTCATGAAAATATGATAATTATATTAACAGTTGATAATATGTTCATAACCATTTTTTTTAAATGTATGATGTGCATTGGATTATATTTACATAAACAACAATTGCTTGTATCAACTCTCATGTCTCATATAACATGATCTGTGGTTTGAATCTGTATTCTGATTATATGAAATTTACATAATTTAATTGGATTTTACAGATATATAGTATAAACATATAAAACATTTTTTTCAGTTCGGGCTAGTAATAATAGTGTCCGGTCCAGTAGATTTCAGACCAACTGGCCAGATAGAGCCAGTGACAGAAAATATAGCGTTGGATCCTGCCGTTGGTAAGCACGTGGAGGTCTGTGCAACCCTCGAAGGACATGTCTCCCCAGATCATTACTGACCCACCGCCAAACCGGTCATGCTGGATGATGTCTGTCACGTGCTCAGCGTGTACCTGCTCTCATCTGTGAAGATAACCGGGAGCCAATGGCGGACTTGCCTATTCTGGGGCCGTATACACAAAATATTTTATTCTACCACTAGGAGGACTGCTAAAGTTCGTAGCTGGGAGTTTCCTCTTAAAACATATTCACAAAGCTGCTAGGACCAACTTTTACAAAGGAACAGAGAGAAGTCTTAAGCTAAAAGAATGGGCATTGTTGACCCCGTTGCTATGGATGAAGTCATGGTGCAATAATTCATGCAATTATGTGTCCCACCACCAACTACACTGGGTGGTTGAGCTATGGCCATGAAGATGGCTTTGTTTCTTTGTAGTTGCCGAACATCATGAGGAATCTATTTGATTTGTCACACAATATGGGGTATGGGGAGGGCATTTATCATTTGATGCAATATTCTACTGACAGATGACTGTGATACAAGTAGTTCATCTGCGCTGCATAGCTGGATTGTCCCTGTGGCCAAGTAGCGTAGAGTTGTCACAATCTTCATATCTGACGTTATTGGGATGTTTCTGTTTGTTGGTGAAGTGACCGCATCCCTACTATGATCATAATACACACATGATTAAGGTGATACCTTATTAAAAGCTCAGTGTCAATAAATGTTTCTAAAACGTCAACCAGATTACGAGGCCGATTGCCCGCTGCAGCATTTTTAGAATTGTTTGTGACTTGGATCTTAATGACTTAGGAGTCCTCTTGACTACTCTTAACTTTTCCCAGATTTAGCAGCTGGTTTAGCACTAAAATGCTTTGTGAAATACTCTTAGACCAAATATTTAGGAGTCCTAAATTTAAGCCTGACACAGCAATTTTCTTTACAAGTTACTCCTAAATCAGCAAGTTAGGAGATACCTCTAACCTTAAGATATTTTGTGAATATGGCCCCTGGTGTTCTCTGGAAAATGCCCAATCGAGCTGCACAGTGCTACAGTAGAATGTGAGCACAGGTCCCACTACAGTAGAATGTGAGCACAGGTCCCACTAGAGGACGCCAGGCCTTCATGCCACCCTCATGGAGTCTGTTTCTAACAGTTTGGTCAGGACATGCACTCCCACTGGAGGTCATTTTGTAGATCTCTGGGTGTGCGCCACCTGTTCCTCCTCGCACAAAGGAGCAGATACTGGTCCTGCTGCTAGGTTGAGGCTTCCACAGCCCAGTCTAGCTCTCCTTGTGTAACGGCCCATGTCCTGGTATCTCCTCCATGATCGTGAGACTGTAATGGTAGACACAGCAAACCTTCTTGCGACGGCACTGGACTGCCTGTACAGCCTGATTGGGCAGCATGTACTACCTCATGCTACCAGGAGTGACAAGGACACAAGTAAAACGCTAAACTTGTGAAGAATACGTCAGGAAGGATAAGGAGACAGCAATTGTCTGTGACCACCACATGCAAAACCCTTTTTTGGGGTTGTTTTGCTGTTGCCTATCCAGAGCACCTGTTTTCAATTTAATTTGTTCCAAAACAGGTGACATAGATTCAAAATGGATTACACTTCCTAACTGGACAAATTGATATCTCTGAAGTTTAGTTGACTTGGTGTTATACCACAGTGAGTATGTGTTCCCTAAATGTTCCCTAAAAGAATGGGCAGGTACTTAAGCTAAAAGAATGTTTGAAATGTAATTAGTTAAATCAAAGCTATAACCCCTATTATGAAAGGTGTGCCCAGCTTTATTAAGATATGGTAACCAAGGCATTGACAGATTTATGCTATTATTTTCAGTGAAATTATCTATTGTTTCCACTTAAACATTGTTGGTTACAAGATCTTAACAAATGTGAAAAAGATCGGACATTAGTTGTTTTGGTTTTAGCCAGGTGAAATGTTTAGTGTAGTTCAATGCAGTTTCAATAACATGACACAAAGGGAATGCATAGAGAACAATCAGAACAATCCTTTTGGATTCCAGATCTATTTTTGGAAGGGGATGTACTCACTAAAGAAATTAATTTTCAGTGCTTTCTGCTTCTGTCAGTGTCATGGTTGTAACATTAAACTACATACTGCCAATGCTGGGGGGTGATAAAATCAAATGCTAGCCTTGTTTTAGGGGTGAATCACAGAGAGAGATGTATGGAAACAGCTGTCCTGTCACCCCTACTAAAATTAGGGTTAATTAGAGCTTGAACTTTAAAAACATTTTGCAATCTGAAAATCTAAATTAGCGTGATTCATTCAGGTACTTATTTCCTAAAAAAAAAAAGACAACTGAACCAAGTCCTGCTCTACCTTCTCTCTCTCTACAGAAAGAAAGGCTATAGCTGCCTGGCCTGCCTTCCTTTCAAGACTCCTCTGCAGTCTGCAGGGTTTTATAAAGCATGCACAATGGAGCCTTTTTCCTCTTAATACTGTAATCCTCCAGTTGCAGAGAGCAAGAGACCCTACCTGCAGCAAGGGCTAGGTTCTATCATCACCATTCTGACCTTAAATTACAAGAACCTAGAATGTAGATCGACAAACTTGCCAAAGTAAGAAACAAAGAACATTTGCTAATCCATTACGAAAACCATTGTGGCTTGCAAAACAATACATTCTATAATGCAATATAATGTATTCAACTAGCAAGATCTTAAAAAAAGGTAGTCATGATGTCTTGCATGTGGCAAAGTATCCATGTTGCATGAATCCCACTTTTTATGTGCACTCACAGTTCTCCTTGTTTGATAGTCTTTCAGCAGTGACCAGATGTAATGATAAATGAACATGGTATCAACCCTTTCTTTTCCTTTCGGTCAAGGACCACAATTCTGGTGGACCATCCTGCTTTGGCCCAGTCCCTACTTCAGGCAGTTTTTTTTCAACATCCTGGCTAGATGTGGTACAACTATTTTGCTTGCTAGCTTTACATTATGAAATATAGTGGGTTCTCACGAAAATATAGCTTTTGTCTTCATTGACCCAGTCATGTTTGAACTGGAGGATACCAATGAGGATTCGATACTGTGGGAGCTGCTGCAACAGTAGCATTCACCTAAAAAGTGTCATGACATACAGAATGGTTGTAGCATGACTGATGATGGCATTTGTCTCACAGACCACAAAACTTTTAGTGCATTTGAATTGTAATAGGCAGCTGACACCAGCTGGACCAACAGCTATCAAGTTCATTCCATTGATTTGTCCTTTGCTTTTAGCTACACAAACCTGTGAGTATAAACGTGCCAGCCATTTCTGTGAAACAGAAGTAAAAACCACATTAAGTCAAATGTTAAGTTAAATGATTAATTTTATTTCTACTGGTAAATGTGTTAATGCTGTTGTCAGTTGGCCACTGTGGTATAAGTAGAATAAATGTGTCTGCAAAGTACAGAACGTCTATGTTTATTCCTGACATTGCGCTACACTTCTGCTAGGCATACTGGGAAAGAGCATTCCTTTCCGCCCATGTATTTAATAACCACAGACAGGCAGGGTGAACAATGGCGTTTCAAAATAATGTGTGTCTTAAAATGTTTTAGCATGTTGCATCTTTTCCTATCGAAAATTAAAGTAAAGTAAAAAACAATGTGTTCAACCTACCCGTTTCTGTAAAAAGCAGAGGTGACAGGCTGGAGTCAGAGCTATAAGCGCAAGGGCTGATCGTGATATTCAAATTATAATTTGAACCTTCTTTAAGATTGTTTTTTGTGTTTGTTGACATTTTATTGTTTGCCAACATTAAAGTTAAAACATTTATTGTTATTTGTTAAACTAAGCTTGAGAGGCAATACTAAGTTACACTCATCAGGAACCATTCATAAATCAAAATTTTTTATACTGATAATAGGAGCTCCACATGGCTCATTTTATGATATTTAGGTAGATTTGAGCCATGGGCTGTCATTGTTGTTAACACTCCATCTTGGATACAATGGGGACTCAAGAAAGATGTCTTGCCATTTTTTTACCAGTGGGTCTAGCAGGCTTTATCCTACATGAAAAGGTTGAAAAGGAATGTTTTGAGTGAGGAACAGAAGCGTTCAATTTGCAGTGGTCTTTTAAATCACTCAAAACCTTTTTCCGGAGCTGTAGATTGCACAACTTTTGAGGCTTCAGGTCAATGTAGTGGGCTATTAAGGGAATATTGCACAATGTGTCTCTCTCTAATGGCCTTGGAATATGAGCTGATGAGTGATTACAATCCCTCTTGAAGCAAATGCTTCAAGAAAAGATTCGAGTTGGGGTGTAGGCTGTTGCTGTTGGGGTGTAGGCTGTTGCTGTTGGGGTGTAGGCTGTTGCTGTTGGGGTGTAGGCTGTTGCTGTTGGGGTGTAGGCTGTTGATGTTGGGGTGTAGGCTGTCGGTGTTTCTCTCGCTCTGTTTAACTCTCCCTCTTTGCCTCTCATGCCCTCTACTTCATTGTCTGCCTATCTGTCTTTCTTTGTAGGAAGATGTTCTCTCTCCCAGCAAAACATAGCAAATGCCATTGCATTACATTAGTATTTACGTCAAACACATTTGGGTTAATTGCCTTGCTAAAGGTCACAAAAGGAAACGGAATGTTTAACTTTGGCAGAGAGTTGATTTAAACCCGCAACCTTAAGTTTTTATCCACTGGTTATTTGACACCCTTTTCCTCATTTTATCAGCCTTTCTCTTTTTTACAGCTCGAAATGCTGCTCCCTTTCCATCTTCCATTCTCTCCATGCTTCTCCGCTGTATTCTGTCTCTCCCTTCCCTCTTATTTTGCTTTCCATCTCCAGCTTTCTCGTCTCCTCTCATTAATCCCTCTCTTTCCTATCACCTCACTTATTTTCCTCTTCAACTCTTCCTCTTTCCCACTCTCTTTATTGTATCTTCCTCCCCCACTCCAACCCTTACCTCTTTTTCCTTTATATCTACCTCCCTTCTACTGTCTCCAACTTCCCCTCTCTTTCCCTGTCATAAGCACAAAATCAGGTTACAGCTCCAGCCAGCCTCCCTCTCTGTACAACTGATTTCCCATGACGCTCCCTGGCCCCTCCCTCCATGACCCCACCTTATCACAGTCTCAGCAGACAGAGCCTAAATCCCTAGGATTTCGCTTGGCCACCTCTAAAATATGTATGTTCCAGTTAAAAAATGTATGCACTTTTCTGTCCAATACTACATTCAAAGTTCCAATCCACCAAAGCAGCTAATGGCTGCAATGGTCTAGTTCAATAACTAATTGCGCTCAAGGACTGAATGCTTTTCATTTCCCAAGGGGAAAACTGAATCAGAGTTTCTTCTTCAAGCACACTGGATAGAACGGTTCACGAAGAGGCATGTTTCATTTTCTTGTTGCTTGCTCTTTGAGGTTTTAGGCTAAATATCCATATAAGCAATTTGTGACAACTGCTAACTTAAAAAGGACTTTATAAAATAAATGTTACTAATTAATTGTGAATTCTCAGTGAGTTCAAAGAGTATATGACTCATTACAAAGAATTGATCCGAATACATTTAACTGAATAATGCTCTACATTTCAACCATTTAACTGTTGGCTAAATGACTTAAATGTTGATGTTCATACTAATTGTTATATTTAAATTGTATCCCCCTTCCCTCTTTGTGATGATTTATTTATGACAATGGCCTTGTGGCATTGCATCAACTGCTCAGTAGATTTGGGAGAGTTGATGATGACGACCTGTCCTTTGATGCATATTTCCCCCAAAAGTTGAAAAGGAAAGTTTTGAGTAAGGACAGAAGCGTTCCATTTGCAGTGGTCTCCTAATTTTAACCCTTCTGCTCCTCAATCAAAACTGTCGTTTTTTATTCTTTTGGAAAGGAAAGAAAAAGGTGCAGTGGTCTCTTAATCTTTCCGGAGCTGTATGATGTGGAGAACATTTTCTATACTTAACAACCATGACTGAGCTTGGTGCGCTACCTTCCCAAAAGGAGTCGCTAAAGCACAACAAAAAAACTCTGAACTGTCTGGCATCCAACCCATCCCACAGGATAACGTTACCTTGTTTAAAACATTTAACATCCCCAGGCATCCATACTCTTTCATTTCCTGGCAATTCCTTAATTGAGCTGGACTTGGGAATTGATAACTTATAATTGTGAAAAAGTGGTTTCATTGTGGGCAAATTTTTGTTCCCAAACCTCCATCTCAAATGAAAAAAGTGTTCCCCTACAGAGACATCTGAAGAACCCTTGTCAGATCCTCTTCTTAAGAGTGTAAAATATTGGAAAAAAGCAAAAAATATAGTCTTCAATTGTTCTGTAGTGGTTTGCCTATGAGGGCCTATAACCCTCAATGAAGGCTTCAACCAGCCTAATTAACTTAGAAAATGTTATTATTTATGAAAATGTGTTACATATGCAGGGTCACTCCAGGATGGGAGACAAGATGCTACTAGATGTGTTGTTGGATGGCCAGTTGGGGCATAAAAATGAAATCCCAGTACCTCAGGGCAATGAACAGGACATTGCCCTGCATAAGATGGCGTCTTTGTGGTGAGACATTAAACAGCTGTCTTGAATCTTTATAGACACATGGTCTAAGCCACAACAAAAAAGGCTACTCTCAACTGTCTGACATCCAACCTAGATGATGCTGTATCCCATAATGCTACAGCATTTAAATTGCAACATAATGCTAGCTAAGCAGCCCTATGGTCTCTGCTTTCTGTATTCTTTCAATAACACAGCAAAATTACTTCCCTATAATATGTTAATTATTCTCTACTTAAGTGGTCATCTATGACTTTATATTTAACTGTGGCTGGCTAAAAAACATAATTTCAGATGTTTTGGAGGGTCAAATACGTTATACTTTTTGGCTCTGAAAACTCCTTGGTAGCTTTGGCAGGGTGTTCTGGGTCAATATAATTCACGGTTATAAAACACTGTCTAATGAGTTGAGAGGCATCAAGTTGTATCTGAACAGATAGGATACTTCAGCATTCATCATCAGGAAACAGTTAGATCATCAATGAAGTCCCAGTGGCAGCTTGGGACTCTACAGATGAGGTGGCATGTTCCTTTTGTTCTCCATACTTTCCTCTAGCCATCACTCTGGGGCATGTTGATCTTGCCTCATATACAGGCATCCACTGTCCATGATAGTCTTTGATGGCTTATTCTAGATAGATTCACAGTTGTGACATATTTTTCCATAATGTTTTTTATGATGGACCCCAGGGGGCATTAATGTCTTTGGAAATGTTCTTATATCCTACCCCTGATCTGTGTTTTTTAAGACTCTTATTTGCTGATTTATTTGCTTTGAATGTTCCTTTGATTATTCATTATGTAATTGTTGTTAGGAATTGTATTGACTGTGGAAAATAAATATTTAACCTGAAACAGAGGTGGGCTCCATTCAACTAATTGTGATTTCAAAAGATAACTGGTCCCACCACAGTTCATTCAGTGTGTCATAGCTAAGGGGTGAATACTTACACAATCAAAGATTTATTGTTTAATCTTTTTAATTTATTTACAGTCCTGTTTACAAAAAACTTGGGACGCTGCATAAAATGCAAATAAAAACAGAATGCAAAGATGTGCAAAGCATTTAATCTCTATATTTAATTGAAAATTGTACAAAGAGAAAAGTTATTATTTTGGGAAAAATATATGCCCATTTTGAATGTGATGCCAGCAATACTTTTCAAAGAAGATGGGACAGGGGCATATGTATTACTGTGTTGCATCTCCTGTTCTTTTTAGAACATTCTGTAAACATATGGGAACATAGGAGACCAAGTGCTGTAATTCTGAAAGTGAAATAATGCGCCAAATGTTTTCAATGGCTGACAGGTCTGGACTGCAGGCTGGCCTGTTTTACTGCGGAGCCATGTTCTTCTGATACATGCATAATGTGGTTGGTCTTGCTAATAAAAGCAAGACTTTGCCTGAAAAAGATGTTGACCGTTTTCTGCTGTAGGGTCAACTTGGCCTTGTGCTTAGGGTAACTGTCGTTTTGGAAAGTCCAAGAGCGTCCCATAAACAGCTTTCGCGCAAAAGAATGCAAATTCTCTGCCAGAATTTTCTGATAACATGCAGCATTCATCTTGCCATACATTTTCAGAAGATTCCCTGTGCCTTTAGAGTTCACACCACCCCCAAAATATCAGTGAGTCAACACCATGCTTCACAGTGGGGATGGTATTCTGTTCACTATAAAGCTTTTTGATCCCTCTCCAAAGTTAGTGCTTATGGTTGTGACCATAAAGCTCTATTTTGGTCTCATCACTCCAAACTAGTGGGCCGAAAGCAGCATATTGTAACTGGGCCTTTTTATGGCATTGGTGCAGTAAAGGCTTCTTTTTGGCAACTTGACAATGCAGCTCATTTTTGTTCAAGTATCGGCATATTGTGCTCCTTGAAACAACCACACCATCTTTTTTCAGAGCAGCCTGTATTTCTCCTGAGGTTACCTGTGGGTTTTTCTTTGTATCCTGAACAATTCTTCTGGCAGTTTTGGCTGAAAACTTTCTTGGTCTACCTGACCTTGTCTACCTGATTTGATGTCTTTGAACTTTTTTCTACTGACTATAGGGTTTAAATGATTTGCACATCTTTGAATCCTTTGTTTGTTTGTAAATTGGGTTGTAGAAAATGTTGCAGGTTTAATTTATCACTATCACTTTATGGACTTTTTAGTGTTAGTGGTTAGTGATCAATTTTAATTCCTGTTAATTTCTATTGCAATGTTGTAAAAGCAATGTGAAAAAGTACAAAAGGGTAGCCCTTTTGAGGGCCCATTTACTTTTGGAGTTGTATATACTGTACTGTAAGCCTGGTATTCCTGCTACAGTATGGCATTCAATGGTGTAGCTACCTATGCTCTCACCAGATAACATACGCATTCCAACTTCACGTGGGTCACGTGGGCATTCAACACAAAGAAATCTATAAGACAAAGTCTGTGCTTCAATTATCTAAGCTAATTTGATGTACATCCGGGCAATGCCATCCACCCCCTTAGATCTGATTCTTTTGCATCCATCGAATGCATCTGGACATTTCCTGTGTGTGGCACAAAGTTGTATAGCGCCGTTAACGTGGACAGATTGCGTTGTCTTGTCGTGCTTTAGGGACTTTTTGTGGCAGATAGAATCTGTGCCCAACCAGTTTTGTTTCCCCATAAACACTGCCAATGGTATATGAATTAGATCCCCCCTTTGATGCATGAACATAAGTGACTGGTTTTACAAAGAATGTATTTGTAATAAGTGCACTATACAGAATAGGTAGGGTAACAGCGATCTCATAATAGCCAAGAGAAACAGTTACATTTAATAGCACATTTTGCTCTCAATAAATCAATAATATCGTTGCCAGTAGTAAAAGACAAGTTCACGTTTATGGTGCAGGTTGGTTTTATCCCTAATATCTCTTGTCATTTGGGTAACTGGGGCATATGGACTTATGGCTATATAGCTAAATGATGAGGAAGAACCCTACCCTATATTTATTGTTTAGAAACAAAACCGCCATAGATCGAGTCAGTACACCCTCACCTCCTCTGCCTGCTTGCGCAGCGCCTTCTCGCGCTCGTACTGGGTGATGAGCTGCTCGTTGTCCTCCTTCAGCAGCTCAAGCTCCACCTCATGCTCTTGGTTCTCGGTTAGAACGGAATCTAGATTCTCCAGAACGTTCACCACCAGTGGCATGAGCTCCTTGACCACCTCCTCGTCATAGCTGCGAATGAGACGCTCGAACTCCCGATAGATGCTGTTGGCCAGGCCTGAGACCCGCTCTGACATAACGGACACAGAGCCATAGTCGTCCTGATAGACAACCTCGTCGATTTCCATCATCGTGACTAAATGAGGACTGTGTCCAATCCCAGATGTGCTATAATGTTGTTAGGCTACTTAGAAAGGCCTTAAATAAAAGAGAAAACACTAGACATTGAAAATATAATCCGAAGTCCTTTTCCTCATGTGTCATTCCATATTTCGAACGATTTCAAAGATCATCATTTTGATGATAAGTCAATCCATGTTTGGCATTTCGTTTAATAATTTAACATTAAACGTCTAAAACGTATTGATACATGTTTATAATTAAATAGATGATTTTATTTTTTTTGCAATGGGAGAGTCCGCCCTCACCGACCACCACTACTGCTGCACCGCAGCCTCGAGGACTAAACGACGCACCCAGCTACAATCCTCGCCACAGCAGCATCCAATCGGCGTTATAGGTTCGGTTCTTACCGACCAGTGTATTGACCGTAGTTAAATCCATATCGAACGAGAAAAAGAATGTCCTCTACGATGCACCTGCCGCTCAGCAGCCATGGACCTCAGCCATTAATGGAAGCATTCCATATCCGTTGGAAAATAACCAAATAAATACAAAAATATATAAATAAATACAGGATATATGTGTTCCCTTCAACCGTCAACACACAGGCCGCCACATCTTAAATAGCCTAATACTTTTTTCGTTTCGCCTATCTCGTTTGCGGTGAGGCACGCGATGTCGCGATGATGCTGTTTCGGTGGCGATGTCGGTTCGGGACTCTCCCCGGCTGTAGATGGAGGTGCCAGCTGACCAATTCTTGCTGACGTCATGCATTCTGCTCTGCAGTGAGCACCCTCTTGCACTGACTGCCTCTCCCCTTCCCCAGGCCCGCAACTGTGGCATTGGGCTGGAGGTGTGGGATTTGGTCCCAGCATATGCAAGCAGACATAAAAAGAGTGTTATAACATTTTATCTAAATTTGTACATAATGTCCGCTGTTAGACTGTAGTTTAAAGCTATTAACATGATTGGTATAAAATATAACTTTCAGGTGAAACGGTTTATTAGGCTACGGTACGCGGTGTCTGAAGCTAAGTAGGCTAAATACAGTAGATGTTATGCACACACATTTGAATTTGCCTTTGTCATAGTGTAGGGCCTTTTAATAGTGTAGGGCATTGCATAGAATAATTACGACAATGAACGTAATCATTCAATTAAACTTTCAATGATTCGGATCCTTTGAATCACTGATTCGTGTAACGAATAACTTTGTACAAACTCTTAATTCCACGTCGAGCTCACAATGAGAAATTGTTGTTTACTGTAATAGCACTTCGTTTAATGTTTACAGCATATAACACGAAAATAGCAATGTAGATAAATTAATCTTGTTTATTTTTTCTAACAATAACCCATGTGGTTTCAGTCTTTAGAAAATAATATCATAAGCAATGGGAGGGAAACAAATATTTGATCCCCTGCTGATTTTGTGCATTTGCCCACTGACAAATAAATTACCAGTATCTAATTTTAATGGTAGGTTTATTTATATAATTTTAATGGTAGCTCTACAAGACCATCACCAAGCAGCTTGGTGAGACAGTGACAACAGATATTCGTTGTAAAGGTGTTCCAAATATTGTTTCTTTGTCATTGTTCACTCATATTAAAGTTTTTATTCTAAATACAAAACATAACTGTGATGACATCAACCGAAGTCATACCCATAATTGTTTAAAATATTCACTGTGATACTTTCCAAACATAAATTCTATTGACGAATGACCCCTTTTGTGCTCATAAGGTATGCTTAAATGAGAGCCATTTTAATGTTTAATACTTTAAAAATACTAACTAGGCAATATGATATTTATGTTTCATCATGAATATAATCTAGCAAAATGTCTTTTAAAACTTAATTAAAATTGAAGTGGAGACATACATAGGCCTATTTGCATCCACAATTATTTGAGAATTTATAGTTAGGCTATTCAGTGCATTGGTGTAATGATTTACTCCACACAATTGTCAGGTTCCATTTGCAAAGCAAATGTGGATTTATTTAGGAACCGAGGCAGGGAATTTTACTCTTCCATTCATCATTTACTCACCATTTATATTTTTCAATACCTCACTTTTACTATTCCCAGGCCTAGAGCAGTTGAATTATTCATCTGTATCCTATATTCCTCATAAATGATTTTCATGGGTACAGCCGGTGCATTCTGTCCTGGATGTGTAAAGCAGTAGTTGCTGTGATGGAAAGCAGTACCACCTGATGGTCATCAGTAGAACTCTCTCCTCCAGAGGGATAGCCTGGATGAGTTTGTTCATCCCATTATGCTATTCATTACAGGCATTCCATGAAGCCGAATACACAGGTTCAATAGTAATGAGGGTGCAAACTACTGTATTGTCCTTCACAATCCCACTTTATTGCAAAAAGGCTATCTCTGAATGAAAGAAGAAGAATAAATTATAATCAATTACACAGTAACACTGATGTTAATATTCAGGGTTTTCCACGTTCTTTTAACAGAACATGAATCTGTGATGATTTCCTAGCCAATCAACAAGATCAACAAGGCCCTAAGTCAAAATTTTTACAGGTCTGTTTGGTTAAGGCTGCGCTCTTGATCTCTGTAAACGGTTTTGTGGTAGAAAACTGCTCATGTGCTGCCACTACATTAGGGTATCATTCTAGTGACCTAAATAATTATCAACCTATGTAAATTCCCAGCTAAATACTGCAATAAGCGCTAAATATACAACCCATTCCCAAAAAGTTGTAATGTTGCATAAAATGCAAAAACAGAATGCTGTGATGTGCAAATAATTTAATCCCTTTATTTAACTGAAAACAGTACAATGACAACATATCAAATGTTGATGCAGAGAAATTTCATTGTTTTTGGGAAAAAACATGCCCATTTTGAATTTGATGCCAGCAACATGTTTCAAAATAGTTGGGACGGGGGCATGTTTACCACAGTGTTGCATCACCTCTTCTTTTAACAATACTCTGTGTTTGGAAACTGAGGAGAACAATTGCTTCAGTTTTTAAATGTAAATGTATTCCCATTCTTGCTTAGTATAGGATTTCCGCTGCTCAACAATTCAGGGTCTCCTTTGTTGTATTTTGTTTCAAAACGTGCCAAATGTTTTCAATGGGTAACAGGTCTGGACTGCAGGCAGGCCAGTTTAGCTCCTGGACTCATTTACTACTGAGCCATGCAGTTGTAAGAAGTGGAGTGTGGTTTGACTTCCTGAAACAAGCAAAGCCTTCCCTAAAAAAGACATTGTCAGGATGGCAGCACTTCTTCAAATCCTGTATAGATTGTTCAGCATTAATGGTGCCTTCACAGATGTGAAAGTGACCCATGACATGTGCACGAATGCACATGGTTTGGCTTTTTTCTTTGCATTGTAGAGCTTTAACCTGCATATGTGGATGTGAGAACGGATTTTGGAAGTGTTCCAGAGCCCTTGAAGTGATTTCCACTACAGACTAATGGCCCGAAGATCACGGCCATCCAATATTGATGTCGGCCTGGTCTCTTCAATTTCTCGGGATTCTCTGAATATTTTAATGATATTATGTAGGCCTACCGTAGACGATGAGATCCCCAAATTGTATACACATTTTAAATAGTGATGGGTGCAGGCAAAACAAGTATCAAAACGCTCCGAAACCTTGGCGACTCTACCGTGCCGAAACATAGCGTGGAAGCTTGTTTCAGTGTGGCTAAGTCACTTGATCTAAGCAAACAAAGTGTCATTCCGTCATACTGTTTTGATCAGGTTTCGATCACGTATGCCAGTGGCTGAAATAAAAGCCAATGAAAATGGCCAGATTAGGAGACTTGTCTGATGTAGGAGAAAGAGACGGATATTATCATGGGCAGCGGGCGCTCCAGAGTTCAACAAAATTCAACTTTGGGCGCCTCGACCGCGAGCATGTGTACGTAGAAAGCGGCAACCCTCACCGGACCGAGCACCACTTCGCTTGAAAAAAATGCTTGAGTTTTGCCGCACATCGTCCTACTCCAACTGAAGGTATGAGACCACCGCCACAGCCGTGTGCAGGTGCCTTAAGGAATTGTCGCTGCATTCTCCCACCGCGCACAACTGCGCTTAAGAGGTTACTGTTTATTAACATGATAAGCTAAACATTCGTGTTATGCTCCATGATTAGATAGCTAGATCCATTTAACTGTTGACTTGTCAATTTACTATAGTGCTTAGGCCTATATGCAATGCCTGCCACACAAAACTGAGATCGTTTTTTTCTGGGAGTCCAGTTGCATTACATGTGTTTGAACAGCAGATGTCGCCAGTGTGCAATGTTTCGAACAGTGAATCCCTTTTCAATACAATTGTTTCAATTGGCTCCATGTTTCAGAAAGCTTTGTTTCTCTCATCCATATTCCTAATATGTTGCACTATTTGCCCAGGAAGTCTTTCACCGGGTTGTGAACCCCCCGTCTTGTGAAAGAATAATCCTCTCTGGGATGCTCTTTTTATACCCAATCATGTTACTGACCTGTTGCCTAATTACCTAACCCAATTAGCTGTGAGACATTCCACCAAGTTCTTTTCTGTGTTTACATGGCTTTTCCAATCCATTGTTGCCCCAGTCTCAGCTTTTTTTAAACATGTTGCTGGCATCAAATTCAATGGGTCTGAGTGACTTTGACAAGGGCCAAAATGTGATGGCTAGAGAAGTAGGTCAGAGTGCTCCAAAATTGCAGCCCTTGTGGGGTCTTCCCCACAAGGTCTGCAGTTGTTAGTTCCGGTCAAAAGTGGCCCAAGGAATGAAAAACGGTGAACCAGCGACAAGGTCCTGTGCGGTCAAGGCTCATTGATGCATGAGGGCTGGCCCGTGTGGTCCAATCCAACAGACAAGCTACTGAACTCTGGCCTGGTCTGATGAATCACGTTTTCTTTTACCTCACGTGGATGGCCGGGTGCATGTTTGTTGCCTACCTGGAGAACACATGACACCAAGATGCACTATAGGAAGACAAGCCGGCAGAGGCAGTGGGATGCTTTGGGCAATGTTCTGTTGGGAATCCTTTGGTCCTGCCATTTATGTGGATGTTACGTACCACCTACCACCTTGTTGCAGCCTATGTGCACCCTTTCATGGCTACGGTATTCCCTTTCAGCAGGATAATGCGCCCTGCCACAAAGCAAAAATGGTTCAGGAATGGTTTGAGGAACACAAGCTCATGGTGTTGACTTGACTGCCAAATGCCCCAGATATCAATCCAATCGAGCATCGGTGCGATGTGCTGGACAAACAAGTCTGATCCATGGAGGCCCCACCTCGCAGCTTACAGGACTTAATGGATCTGCTGCTAGCATCTTGGTGCCAGATACCACAGCACACCTTCAGAGGTCTAGTGGAGTCCATGCCTCGATAGGTCAGGGCAGTTTTGGCGGCCAAAGTGGGACCTACACATGTTATGGCTGATCAGTAGAATATTGTTAAAGACATATACAAAGACTATCTAGTTTTTACAAAGCAGCACTAAACACAGCAATAAATATGTAAGCTGATTAAGCACTTTCCTTATATTTCTTTAAGGCTGGCTAAGGTTCGTTTTTTACTCAAGGTATTGGAGTTCCAAAAACAAGACAGTTGGGAAAAAAGACAGTCTGCAAAATAACAGTTTTATTGCAATACACAGGTTTCCTTTTTGCTTATGCCTGTCAGGCACACTCAGGAGGAGTAAGGCTGGCATTAGGAGACCATGAACAGGGGGCACATTCAAGACTGCGTGTGAAGCATTACACAAATCAAGAAATGGTTAAATGCAGGACACAGATGGAAAGAGGTGCAATCTGTTTCTGCACAGTTACAGCATTTCCAGCACAGGCTGCACCATTATCTCCATGTTGTTTATTTCCACTAAATTTGTTCTTGGACTTTGAACTTTATTGGCTGATCCATTCTGACAACACAGTTGGAGTAATGATCATTTGACAAACCGGTTCACCAGGAGGGGTCAGACAAAGAATTTGCCACTCCCATCTAATTGATGTTTTGAAAATGGCAGATGCAATCAACGGCAATGTCTATGCTTGATCACGTTCTCCTAGTCAAGTTCTCTAACCATTTCTAAGTCATCCCAAATTGAAAGCAGAGTTTTACTGGTACCTGATATGACAAACCACTTCTAGGTGTTTGGAAATCTGGGGAGTAACTGCTTTGTAGGTGACCTGGAACCTGTGTTCAGAAAGGGGCTTCTGTTTGGGTAGGTTCGCAAGTCGCCACCTGTATATCGGCCGGTCATGTACCATTCCCGAGTTCACTTGTGTACAGCAGCCGTTTTAATTTAAAACATAAAGAGGGCTCCCCGAGTGGATACCATTCTCTGATAACAGCAAGCAATGGTCACAGAGCAGAGACCAACCACAACATAAAATACATTCAGCCATTTGCGACGCATGAAACCATAATGGAATTTCTTTCCAAGAAAAAAAATTAAATAAAATAACCGTTGCGATGCATCTTGGATAAGGCCTGTAGCTCATTCGTTAGTCCGTTTTTGGCAATTTTGTCCCTGAACAAGAGTTTTGGGCTGAAGCCAGACACTGACAGGTGTAAATGCTTGTGGGAAAAAGCTTGAGATTAAATGAAGGACAGAATGAGCAGGGATTGTCAACCAATGTACAATAGTAAAAACTGATTGTGATAATTTTAGTGGTTACTCAAAAAACAGGCAGGATGCATGTGCAGCAGAGCATATGATTGAAAGGTGAACATTGAGTGGTCTCAATGCAGACACAGAAACTGCTGGATTCCAATTGATTTTAGAACCACCATTCGGACCCTTGGTGCTGACAATAGTAACTCAAAATGGACATTATGAAAATGATGATGTACTCAAGGGGAACATTTACAGCAAGAAATAGAACCGGTCCAATAACACAAGTATTTAACCATTGTTAATGATTAGACAAACATTTTGCCTGTAAAAATGATTGTTGAGACTTTTCTTCCAGCTTAGTTTCAAAGCAATAGAATCAAACTAAACCACTTGGGGGGGGGTAGATCAGGAATGCCGGGTAAGAAAGTGCAAGAGGGGAAAAGACTAAGAGTGAAATGGGTAGAAAAAAAAAAAAACAGAACAAAGAGACGTTTCCCAAATGGCATCCGATTTCCTATATAGTGTGCTACTTTTGACCAGGGCCTATGATCTAGCATCCATTTCTGGAAGAGTACATCAAAACAGGCTTCTGCCCTGTGGACAGTTCTAGATCAGACATGGCTTACTTATTCATATACAGAAATTGTTGCCATTTGGGACGTAAACATTTCTAGAGATAAGGGTTTAGAGGGGTTGAATCAGTAGAAGACCACGCTGGACTTTCCTCCCGGGGGGTTAAGAACCTTGTTGTGGGAGCGGGGGCGGGGCCCAAGGTGGGGTTCGTGGTCCTTCAGCGAAAGCTCACTGAGGGATGCCTCAGGCTTCTGGGCCAAGGGTGCAGGAGCAGGCAAAGGCTCTGGCATTGCTTTGGTGGGTGTGGGGGGAGGGGAGGGAAGTTTCTCCTCTTTTACCTCCTCGGACGGGCTCTCCGTCGGCTGAGGAGCTGAGATCGAGGCAGCGAGAGTGACAGGAGGCATTGGGTTACATAACAGAAAAATCACATTACAAAACTTGACACAATGCCTTAGGAAGGGCAGCTGAACTTCCTGAATTCCATATTACATTTGTTTCATTAAGAAGTCCTAGAGATTCAGCTGCACTTCAAAGGAACTGATGTGTAAATATCAACTACACAATCAAGTTATTAGTAAGACTATAAAGAACTAGCCACAGCCCATTAGTGTAAAAACCCACCTGGCGGTTCAGGTACAAGAGTGGCATTTTCACCCACAGCAATGTTGTCCTGGGAAACAGAAGAAGGCAATGTCAACACAGCTTAGTAATAATGCAAATAGGGCACTCACTTTTACTGCTTTTTCTAAGATTCTGGTTCAAGAAGTAAATGTAACTTATTTGACAATATACATTTGGTTGGTTGGCATAACAGGGGTTTTACCAGTTGAAATTAGCACATTACAATACCATGAAAGATTAATGGGGGACCAGGCTTGTTCAACTACCTTCGGCTTGTTCGAATGGGCTTTGACAGAGGGAGGAATGCTCTCAGGAACCCCGAAGATGTTGCTAGTGTTTCCGCCTGGAGGCACGGGTCTACGTGGCTGGGGTGCGGCCTCTGGAGAATCAAATATCCCACTGCTCTTACCCCCTGCAAAGTGGTCAAATATAAACTTAGAAGCGCCTTGTTTATTTTACCAAGTCAATAGCTTGAAATGAAAATAACAAACACATAGGCAGAATATACACTTATTGCATTAAAAGAAAACAGTTACAGGCATTAAACACTTTACACATTCAGTTATGAACATCATGTGGTATTTGGCATGGGACGATCTGAGAATTTCATGCTACGATTATCCAGGCAAAAAACATCCCAAGTTACAATTTTATCCCGATTAATAACAATCCTGGTTGATTGGATATTCTTCCATGACATAACTCTTGTTTCTTGTGCATTTAAAAAACCAAAATAAAAAAAACGAATCTAAGGATTTTATTGCAGTAATAATAGAACATAATCCCTAAATGTGGTTGTCAGCTTTATTGACAATACATTGCAGAGGATGTTTAGAGGCATTTAGTGAGATATGCACTTCACTGCTGAAATAAAACATGTAGCCATGAACCTGTCGGTGACTGGCAAGAGCCTTTTCAAGTCACTAATCTGGGGAAAGTAGAATTAATTTCTTACTGGTACAGACTTGTAGCTGTACGCAATTGTGGGCGTGTGCATGTTATGTGCCTTATTAGCAAACGATTAGCCTATTTTATGTCCTGATTATCCATAATAACGTCATTCATTGCAACAGCTCCCAGTTACCTTGTGAACATCATGTATTGTGCAGACAGAATGTTATTTTGGCCCGCTCAAATTATTGTATGTCTTGTCACTTTCAGTAGGAAAGCGTTAACAAAACGATATGAAGAATATCGAAGGAGAGACGTAAAATAATTGAAATCCTTTCATTCATATTTTCTAAAATGTAGTTTGTTAACAGGTTGTTTCTGCATGCATCTCTAGTAGCTGCATGTCTTCAGACAAATATAATTGGTTTGTTTGTGCTCAACATTGTTTCAACAGCTTCTTTTCTACGGTAACGGGATGGACAGGTATTTGCATATAGTGGGAAGTGGAGACGTGATCGTAATCTTTTTGTGTGAGCTACTAAGTGCAGTTGTTAGACTAGCCTACTGTTGTAAAGGAATTGGCAAACTAGTTTATTCATTACATCATTCTCCATCATACTGAATAGCTTAAAACACTGTGTGCGCGTAGTGGTAATAAAATAGTAGCACCGTAACTCTTGAGCTATGTTTACTAGGGGATGTTCACTGCAAGCTTTTTGTCTTTCGAAAATATTTCTATCTGATAGGTTTAACCTAATTATCTGACAAAATTAAGATCTGCTTATCCCTCAGATCAAATATGGCTGACTTGATGCCATTCGGATTGGGTATTGATTTTACAACAAATTGGACATATTTTGGGTGTCAGAATTTCACCAATACGTTTTGTCTGGGATTTACAATGTGATCCAATGAATACCTCGACCATGAGGACACTTTCTTGGTGAACAGTAAAGCACATTGAACTTGTTCTTAGTCGTTAATTCTCACACTTCCTCAGAGAAGAGACCGATAAGCTAATAACAGGCCTTATGATTTAAGATGACATTTTTCCAATGCAAAGGTTTTTTCCCGTAAAATCTACACAGTACAAATCCAACTCATGATGACATTTAAGAAATTAATGTTTATTGTAATTGACAATATTCTCTTAACCGGCTTAAATCTCTGCACATTCATCTATTAAATAAAACTTGTACTTGGGCATTGAAAAACCCATTACATTTAAATACAGCTCTGGAATAAATAGAGACCACTCCTAATTTTTCTTAAATCAGCATCTCTAATTGTAAGGCAACCATTCCATTTCAGTGTCTGTTATATTCCAACACAGGCACACCTGATTTTACCTGAGAGGTAGGCTAATTTAACAAGAATAAAACCAATGCTGTGGTCATCACTATCCTCTGGCAATAGGACCAGCTGGATGGCAAAAACTGTGCAAGCAGTACCTCAAAGGTCATTTGAATAAAAAAATACTATTCAGCCTGACAAGAGTTGAAAAAAGCTTTGAGTGAGGAAAAGAAGGGTTTAATTCTGGCTTTACTGGCAGAAGGATTAGGTGAGCATCAGGTTGTTTCCATTCTGAAAATTTCAAAAACGGCGGTTCATAAGAACAAGGTCAAGACACTGAGGACAAGGGAGAGGGCAAAAACTACTGTCCACTGACCAAGATGACCGTCAACTCATTCGAATGTCATCCTACGGTTGATGAGTGACATCAAGTGACCTACAAAAAGAACGGCAAACAGCAGCTGGGGTGAAGAGCATTGGCAAGGACAGTTTGAAACAGGCTTCTAGGGGCAGGGCTGAAGTCATGCAAAGCTAGAAATAAAGCCCTTCAGCCTGGCTCTTTGCTTCGACGATGAAGTTTGCAAAAGACAATAAAGATTGGACCATAGAGGAATGGAGTAAGTTAATCTTCAGCTTTGCCCACACCTGGTCATCTTATGGTTAGACGGAGACCTGGAGAAGCCTACAAGCTAGTGTCACACACCCACTGTGAAATTTGGTGGAAGACCAGTGATGATCTGGGAATGCCTTAGAAAGGCTGGAGTTGTCTTTGTGAAGGACGCTTGAATCAAGCCAAGTAAAAGGTTATCCTGGAAGAACACCTACTTCTTTCTGCTCTGACAACATTCCCAAACTCTGAGAAGTGTTTTTTCCTGCAGGACAATGCTCCACGCCACACAGTCAGGTCAATCAAGGTGTGGATGGAGGACCACCAGATCAAGACCTTGTCATGGCCAGCCCCATCTCCAGACCTGAACCCCAATGCAAACTTCTGGAATTTGATCAGGAGGACGATGAATGGTCACAAGCCATCAAACAAAGCCGAGATATATGAATTATTGTGCCAGGAGTGACAAAATCACCCAACAGCAATGTGACAGACTGGTGGAGAACATGCAAAGATGCACGAAAGCTGTGATAAAAAAAAAAAAAAGGCTAATTCCACCAAATATTGATTTCCTAAGTAAAAACATTAGTATTTTGTTTTTGAAAAATGAATATGAATTTGTTTTCTTTGCATTATTTGAGGTCTGAAAACAATATATATATTTTTGTTATTATGAACAGTTATTTTCTACTAATTAATAGTCTAAGTGACGATTTTTATTTGGAATTTGGGAGTAATGTCAGTAGATTAAGTAAAACAAATGTTCACTCAAATGTTTACTCAAACACATACCTATGAATGGTACAACCAGAGAGACTGACACTTGCACTGGTCTCAATTTTTTCCCGAGCGGTATAATCCAAGCATTAATACAAGTACATGTAAATCTCTACATTTGTTGTCCCGCTAGCAGAGCCCTTCAGCTTGATTAACAATACATTGCAGACGACATTTAGTGAAAAAGTACAATGCCAGAGGAGATGTGTGCTCCACTTGTTAAATAATACAAGCAGTCAGGGAAACTTCAGCAACTGGCAGACCCTTTTCAAGTCACTCATGTAACGTTTATGCCAATTTACTATTATGAAATTTCTCAACGATTTCGTAATGGTATTTGCCACCGTGATTAGTACAGATATCCATCGTCCTATCCCTATGTGGTATGAAACAGTTAAACAGTTTGTCATACTGTTAATGAGGTTGAAACATTTTTGGTTAATAAAACTTTGCAAACAGTACCTTTAATGTGACCTTTCGGCAGGTAGAGTAAATATACAACATAAGTTGTGGGAATTAGAAACTACACAATCAAGGGAAACTAGAAAATAACAGAAAATCTGTCATCAATTAAATCCATTAATTTCAAATTTTTCAAGTGGTTATAACAACATTGGACACAAATCAGCATTTACAGGACATTAAACAAATTTTCCTTCATGACCATAGGTGAGGGTAGGAACGAAGATTGACCGGTATATCGAGAGCTTTGCCTTCGACTCAGCTCTCTTTTCGTCACAACAGTATGGTAAAGTGAATGCAAAACCGCTCCCGCTGCTCCGATTCTCCGGCCACCTCCATTTTTCCCCTCACTTGCGAACAAGACCCCGAGATACACCCTTAAACCTCATTCCCTACCCGAAGGAGTTTCCTGCTGGGAGTCATGAACGAAAGAACTAGATCGTGGGTACAAACGACTGAAATGTTCTCAGAAGGGTGGCTGGCGTCTCCCTTAGAGATAGGGTGAAAATCTCAGTCATCCGTGAGGAACCCGGAGTGGAGCCGCTGCTCCTTTGCATCGAAAGGAGCCAGTTGAGGTGGTTTGGGCATCTGGTAAGGATGCCCCCAGGACGTCTCCCTAGGAAGGTGTTCCAGGCACGTCCAGCTGGGAGGAGACCTCGGGGTAGGCCCAGGATTAGGTGGAGAGATTATATTTCTACACTGGCCTGGGAACACCTCGGGATCCCCCAGTCGGAGCTGGCAAATGTAGCTCGAGTAAGGGAAGTTTGGGGTCCCCTGCTGGAGCTGCTGCCTCCGCGACCCGACAATGGATAAGCGGAAGAAGATGATAAACATTTGTGGACCCTTT
Source organism: Esox niger (assembly GCA_016801105.1). Lineage (NCBI taxonomy): Eukaryota > Metazoa > Chordata > Actinopteri > Esociformes > Esocidae > Esox > Esox niger. The sequence goes on from JACXGJ010003318.1 coordinate 27,674, forward strand.
GACTTGACAGCACTGGTTTTACAACCAGTGGCCAAAATTCATGGGCTTCAACTTTGAAGCAGTCCATTCCACCATAAATATTCAGTTACATAACTGTTTCATTTGAGTCCTGGCCTATCAAAATGAACATGCCAAATGACACAATGACAAGTAAAATAAGCTTTCAGGTTGATGTGTCATTTGGTCCTAAACATTTTGGGTAGATCAAGTTAGCTTTGGCTTGATATCTAGGAAAATTGTGTAATCTTAAAAATGTATGGGACTGATTTAGTAACCTACCTGATTACTCGGTACTTGACCTTTTGTACAAAATCTTCAGTTCACAAAAACAGTCAGATGGATAAGTACATACTACTGACAACATTAAACTATACACACCCCTGTTAAAATGCCAGGTTATTGTGATGTAAAATAATGAGAAAAAGAAAGCAGGTCACAACTTTTTCCACCTTTAATGTGAGCTATTACGTGAACAATTCAATTGAAAAATAAACTGAAATCTTCGAGGGGGAAAAATGAAAAAGAAACTCACAACCTGGTTGCATAAGTGTGCACACCATTAAACGAATTATTTGTTGAAGCACCTTTTTATTTTATTACAGCAATCAGTCTTTTTGGGTAGGAGTCTATTAGCATGGCACATCTTGACGTGGCAATATTTGCCCACTCTTTGCCAGAGTCAACATCTTCTGTTCACAGCCCTCTTCAGATCACCCCACATATGTGCAATTGGATTCATGTCTGGGCCCTGGCTTGGCCATTCCAAAATATTAATCTTCTCCTGGTGAAGCCATGCTTTTGTAGATTTGGATGTGTGCTTTGGGTCGTTGTCATGCCGAAAGGTGAACTTTCTCTTCATCTTCAGCTTTCTAATGGAGGCCTGAAGGTTTTGTGCCAAAATTGCCTGGTATTTGGTACTGTTCATAATTCCCTCGACCCTGCCTCAGTTCCAGCTGAAGAAAAACAGCCCCAAAGCATGAACCAGCCACCACCAAAAAGTTCAACCTTGGGGCCCTCAGACCATAACACATTTTTCACGTGCTTTTGGGACACTTGATGTTTGTTTTTTTGTTTTTTTACAAACATCAGCCAAGCTTGGATGTTTTTCTTTGTAAGAAAATGCTTCAGTCTTGCCACCCTACCCCATTCATGTGAAGAATACGGGAGATTGTTTTCACATGTAGTACACAGCCAGTACTTGCCAGAAATTCCTGCAGCTCCTTTTATGTTGCTGTAGGCCACATTTTCTCTGTTGTGCCACATTTTCTTCGCTTGATGATGACTTTCTTCACTGTGTTTCATGGTAGATCTAATGCTTTCGAAATTATTTTGTACCCTTCTCCTGACTGATATCTTTCAACAACGAGATACCCCTGATGCTTTGGAAGCTCTCTGCGGACCATCGCTTTGGCGCTGAGATGCAACTAAGAAAATGTCAGTAAAATCCTATTAGAACAGCTGAACTTTGATTAATCAGAGTCACTTTAAATGATGGCAGTGTAATGACTTATTTAAAATGGGTTTTATTGTGATAGGTTAATTCTGAACACAGACACATCCCCAGTTATAAGAGGGTGTGCACACTTATGCAACCAGATTATTGTAAGGTTTTTATTTTTCATTTTCCCCCTCAATGATCTCAGTTAGTATTTCAATTGAATTGTTCATATTATAGTTCAGAAAAAAAGCACTAACAGTTCTGACATGATTTAACTTTGTCTAATTTATTTCACATCACTTAACTGGCATTTTAGCAGGGGTGGGTAGACCTTTTATATCCACTGTAAGTTAACCTACTACCCATCCCTGTTGCCAGCGACAAGTATGTTGACAAGTTGCTGTGCACGCGTTTTTAGCCCGTTGCCGAGCTTTGTCGGCACAATAAAAGCTTGGCACAACACGTTTCTAGTAAATCTACAGTGAATCTACATATTATTTAAATGACATTGTTTGTGTAATAGACCCTTTATTGCATTATTTTATTTATACAAAAGCAGGAAAAGCAGCATTTAAAAAAAGTAACATGACATGCCTGATATCAACACTGAAACATTCATGTACTGAATTTTCAATACCCCGTCATAGTTTTCCCCATTATTGTGAAATGGATCTTTGCTTATTTGTAAGCTTCTGTATTAAAGAAAACCCCAATTGTGTGTGTGAACCTAGCAATTGTGGAAAATACCGACATGGATCTCTATGCTCAAAAACCTAATTCTAGGCATTGAATTCACCAGACCCTTGTGTGGTTCCTCCACTATTTGACCACCCCACGCAGGGTGTGAACCATCAGCCATATCAAACCACAAATAATCCAAGATGCTTTCACCATGCCCCCACAAAAACCAAGCAGTCTGAACAAAAGGAAAACTACCTCAAGGTCCCTAAGGTAGTGACGATACCAGTGTGAACTGTTAACTGGCTGTTTATTTCAATATGTTTACACCTAATCAAGAACCTCTGACTCACCTGGAGGGTTAGTCCGCTTGGTGACTCCCTGAGGCTCCTGGGGCTCTGGTGGGGCAAAAAGATTGGAGGCCATCTTGTGGGGCCGCCTTGATGCAGTAGAATCGTCCTCGTATCCACCAAACAGGTTGCTGGAGCCACCCCCAGGGGGACGCAAGACTCTGTGAATGGAAAACACCATGGGTCATAATGGCTCAGAGTTGCATTATAGCTTGTGGGCCAAATTCTGCAGTCAACATTTAAAAACAACAGTATGCAGGATAACATGAAAAAAATTTATTCAAAAAGCGTGCCTAACAATATCGCTGCTGTATTGCTTCTTGATATCATGACAAAAAATAAATGGAGGACACGTCTACTGTGGTTAAAGCCTAAACGAGCATTTTAACCGTCACATTTTGCAGCTTTTTATCTGTAAGACACACACAGCAAGCTAAGAGAAGTACAGAGCGGTTTGACATTCTGATTAAGTTGATTTCACAAGTCAACACAAAACCTTGTGTAGCAAGTTAAACTGTTTTTAAATTTGTTACGGAGGATAAGACGACCGTGGTTGACCGTCCAAGGACACGTGTATTTTATATGGCTTTCATACATAATGTATTTTATATTGGGTCTGTTTGTGTCCGTTATGAAAGCTAAGCAACCCCAGAACAATGACTCTCAGCTCGTAGGCCAGATTTGAACAATTCCACGAGTTTCCATTTCCGCAGCGCAAAACACCGCCCTGATGATGCGTCGGGCAAGCAGCCCACGTAAGCTTGCTAACTGAGTTAGCGAGCAAAGTTTCCTTATAACCATCTAGAAATACGATATCGTTCAATTGTTGTGAGTGTATAAACTGGGTAGAGTAACAAAGAGATCAGGTTACCCACTGCACTGTACTAGATGTTGCCCTATAAGTGTCAGCGGAGAGATAGCTAACTAGTATTAGCTATATTGATTGTGGGCTCGCGGCCAAGTAACATACGGCAGCTCAACAACAAAGCTACGCTAGATAGTCACTTCTTGTGTTGTGCCTATTACAAATATATACATGTCTGTAATTTCGTGTTACCTTGAACTTGGCTTTGCGCCATTATCGAGTCCTGAAAACATGTTCGTCGAAGTCATTTCTCTTGTTTGTCTTCGAGTGTGGTTGATATCTGTTACCGTGGAAGGAAGCAAGCTAGCTAGCTCTCAAATTTTGAAAAGTTTTTGTAGGTTGCGTGCTGCCTTTCCAAATCCCGATGAAGAACCCTCCCACCGAATGAACTAGAGAAGTGAGGTGCCTCAATGGTCAAACGCGTACTCACTCAAATGGTTTCACTCATTTAATTTGTTTATTAATTATGGATAACGCCCATTTCAATTGTGATTTGGCTCTCAGCCTGTCTGTCATGTTGGGTGCGCGCGGTGTACCCGTTTGGAATGGCCCGGGCTGTGACTGGTCATCTATCTTAAATGAAAGACCAACAAACATCGAAGACTAGAAACTGTTCCTGGTATGTATAATTATTGTTCTAATGACAGATGTTAATAATGGGTAGGTTGGGGGATATTACACAGAAATATAATACATCTCAATAGATGACATTTCTAAGGAACACCCCACCTTGAAATCACGCGCACCCAGCAATGAGACACGGCGTGTGGATTGAGATATCCTATTGGGTAATTTTCATCCACTATCACATCAACCATTGGAGCTTTTGGATGTCAATCATTGGCTTTTCCCTCAGTTTACCAATCACGAGATTTGTTTTTGAGTTGAGTGGGCGTGCTTGTGAACGAGAGACTGTCATCTGTTTCGTTGAGTTAGCTTAGCTGGCAACGTTTGTTTACCAAGACGTGAACACTAAAGTCAAGACCAGGTAATTTACGAGATACTTAAACTAAATATTTAACTATAACTAAATGCGTTACCATACATCAAGTTGGTTGTAGTGTTTGCGTGACGGCATTTGTTTACCAGTAAGACTGTGTAGAGAGTGAGTTTAGTTAGTTAGCTATCTAGCACCTGTGCAGCAGTTTTTTCAAGGGTGTGTGTACCGCTCCTGCGAAAAATGTAGGCCTACCTAAACAGAAATTACACGGGTTACATGAGGAAAGATTCCAGATGATTCTGTTGACTTTATCAGTTGAGGTGATAAAAGTACTTAAATAAATAAACCAATCCGTCATCAATAAATAAATAAAAAATGAGTCTGTAAGTTACTGTTGTACTTAAATACCTTTTTTAATTGTTTTAAGAGGTTGCACTCACTAGGTTGAATTATCATGGTTAATAAAACAAACCGCATGCATCTGGCACAGGCAATTGCATTGTTTATTGTTGCCTCACTGCATACTATTAATATGCATTTCGAAGTCTTTGAAGTGGTTATATATACGACCTAACAGCAACTAGCCATATTCTGCCCATAACATGTGAAGATGGGTTGAAGCCTAAAAAGGCTAAACCCTTGTATCTTTGTCCTTCATTATGAGTAAAATAGTTTGATAATGGGAAATTATAGCAAAGGTGTATTCAGTTTCTGATCTTTATGTATTTGAATATATTTTAGCTATGCAGATGTTCTTGGTGTTGTCTGCTAAAATGAACAAGTTAAACATGACATTAACGTTTGTTCCATTGACAAGTTATTGTAGTTAATCGCACCATCGAGGTTGCTTGTTGGTTTCCATGTTGTATTCTGAAGCTGACTGTAAATATCCGATTAAAAAAAATGTTAACATGTTGTTAAACATCTTAATAATGAAAACATAACGTTGTCGATGATGACGTAGTGATAAGCAAAAACCCGGCGAGATCTTTTGGGGCAGTAATAAAAGTTAAACCAGATCAATATTCCGTTTATTTTCACCGTTTAAAGCACCTTACATTAATTACATGTTTGGTTCATTATTTTAGGTTACCTCAACTAAATTCGGCTTATTAAAGCCAAAAAGACTGAGAGTAATCTTGTGGTACTGAGATAGTGAACAGTTGAGCTGCGCAGAGTTGAATTCAGTCGAAGCTGGAGCGAGGTGAAGACTGTCGCGGCTGGACCCCGTTCATGCTTTGAATATGCTCAATTTGATCTATTATTGCTTGCCAAAACCGTTGGATCCATGGTGAAAAGAAAGAAGACATCCTCTGCTGTCGAAGAGCATGAAAATGGGTAACCTTGATGGATTAAGAAGCACTTTAAATAGAGGTCGAATTCATTGATACGTTTTACGTTGTCGTTTCGACAGGGCGCTAAACTCAGGGGCGCTCGTATTTGAATTTCGGATAAATATAAACCCATGTAAACCGTTAGTAGAAGTTTAAATTAACTAACAAAACACACGACTGAGGTATAGTAATATTTCGGTTTTAAAAATGTAAATGAAAACATTTAAAGACGTAATATGTGTTGTTTCGTTGGGACGGTGCGAGGGGATTTGAAACAAACAGCGGCGGCCATGTTGAAAGAGAACGTCGTATTTTTTTAAGTTGATTTGTATTGTGGTGGGTTTTAAATGTCAAAATTGTGTACTGATTGTGTTTTGTCAGGATGACAATTGGGCTGAGAGACGACGTTGGTGTCGATGGGCCGAATAATTCGGACAGAAAGCTTGAAGGTTGTGACGAGGAGGAGAGCGGAGATCAGGGGAGCGAGGAGCGTAGTACAAAGAGGCACGGAGTGGAAATTCTTAATCCATCAACTACGGGCTGCTCCAGTTCAGCACCGGTGATTCCCACCTCTGAATCGAACCCGTGTGGACCTTGCTCGAGCCAACAACCCAGGTTCTTGACAGCACCCACCCCACCGAGTCACGACCAGCATCATTTTCTGAGATCCAGTGTCCGGCCCCCGAGTAAACGAATCCGGAAGGATTCCATTGCGCCAACTATCAATGGTCACAGCGGGGCGAAATCGAAAGGTATGATGTGGAAGTGTAAATGTGGACCGAGGTCACACACCTGTTTGTCTCACAGGAGTACAACATCTTGTCTTGTTGGCAGTGGACCTGGGTTATTTTGCTATTCTATACAGTAATTGATGGTTGATAATGGTCAGTGTTTTGAGAACAGTGTTGTGTTTATGGTTTCCCTATACAACTTGAGACTGCAATTGTTTCTGGGCAGGACACTGGAAATGCCTATTATCTGCTTTAATTTACCAATGGGAGACAGATTAAGCGTTGTCAGCATTTTAAGGCAATTTGTGTTATAAAAACAATATGCATGACTGTTTTGGCAAAGGTGTCAGTGCATAATTTTTTTGACGATAAGGTGCTTCAGTAAATTCAGTATTTGGTTATTTCAGTAGTTACTCAGGAAAAGCAATGCTATCTTGTTGTTTGTGTCTCTTGACTTACACATTGTGAGTGGATGGCTACCAGGGTTCCTCCAAGCCAACACTGGGAGTTTGTTTTTGTTGGTTTGCTCTGAGTTGGAGGCTTGGCAAATGGAATAAGTATCCTTCCCTGCTGCCTCCTGTTCCTCCACCACTACACAGTAGTAGAGGGTCTCTGCAGGTCGTGCAGCGCTTGTGTGTGCCCTGCTAAAACATACATAATAACTGCACTTATTTAGTCTTTCTCCACCGGTTGTTTTTGAAAAGCTTTTAGTACCTGAGGCTGAAATGTAACATTTTATGAAACCTTTTTCACGTACCCAACATTTAGTCTGCGAGTACTCAGGCACGGCCTGTATCTCCTCTCTGCATCCATAAGCACATTAAGGACAGGTTATTTAAGGCTAGTAGAAAGTGAACCCAACACTTTCTGCTTATTCTGACTTCTCAGCATTAGAAGTTAGCTTCTCCTTTGCTCTCTCTGACACACGCTCACTCGTTCTCTCTTTCTCAAACATAATGCTCACACAAACACTCAATTGCTAATTTACTACCCCCCCAACTTTTCTCTGTTTCTCTTCCACAGTGTCCGAGAATGGTCCCTCCCCCCAGGTGTTGACGGGTCAGTCTGGTTCCACGCCAGGCTCTACCGGGCCCACTGGGAAGGCAGCCCCTAGGGGCCAAGGACCTGGGGACAAGGAGGAGCCAGGGGGTAGCCAGAAGAGAGCCCGGAGACAGTGGGAGTCCTGGAGCACAGAGGATAAAAACAGCTTCTTTGAAGGGCTCTACGAGGTGAGCTAAATATCTGTAAAGATAGTTTTTTTTAAGGAATTTTTTATAGATAGGAGAGATGGTGGAGAACATTTGCTGAAATTGTAATTAACCTCAGCCTGCTGCTGTATGTGTTTACCAGTGGTAGGAGCATTGTTTGAATGTTTTGATAAATACAGGTCAGTGTACCTATATTTATAAAAATGTATAGAATGTTGTTGGGGGAAATGTAGACTGCTTTCTTTGAAGCAACTTAAAAAGTGGTTTGAAAAATACATGACGTAATGTTTTTTTTGCCTTATGATCATAACATGTTTTGTGAAGAACTAGTCAGGGAATCTACTGTTTCAAATCCTCCTTTAGAAAATATTTTAAGTGATGTGTTTCTCTCGGTGTAGCATGGTAAGGACTTTGAGGCTATCCAGTCAAATATAGCGTTGAAGCATAAAAAGAAAGGGAAGCCTGCCAGCATGGTGAAAAACAAGGAGCAAGTACGACACTTCTACTACCGCACCTGGCACAAGATCTCCAAGCACATTGACTTTGCCAACGGTAAGCTATTCTTATTTCTGTCTGTCCCACTATCTTTGTCTCTCTCATTTGTTTACAGTCTAACATTGTTTTCTTATGCCTGCATTTCCGTTTTTTGACCAAAAAATGAATGTTTGTTTTCAAATTCCCGAGGTTAATTTGCTAAACATTTCATGCAGCAAGCTTTTTACAAAGAAATATTGACATTTGAAAGTTATCCTTTGAATGACTTTCCCCTTTGAATCCTAATGTTTGTAATGATCCTACACCTGTGACTAACTAAATGCACAAGACTGTTAAAATTCCAGCAATTTTCTTTTGACCATAGCAACGGCCTGACACCTAAATATGAGATGGATTTCATTATTTTTACATTTACTTTCTTTAACATATCCTATACTGTCAACAGTGTATTCCCGTGTGCTGAAGAAGTCCTCTCAGGAGCTCTATGGACTCATCTGCTACGCTGAGCTCCGCAAGAAGGTTGGAGGATGTAAGTTAAACACGTTCTTTCTCTCTGACATGCATATGTATGTTTGCAACACTCAGAGTTGAGCATGGCTCGGTTTTGACCACCAGAACCGGTTGCCGTATGAGGGAACCATTTCACACTGCCAGGGTCACATGGGACAGTTAAAACTGTCGCACAGCCCACAGGCTCCAAGGGATGTAATCTGATAGCGTTTGTACCTCTGCTTTCTGGCAGGACACTGGATGTTTTTAATGACACCTGTCTGTGCTATCACAAGGCAAGAACCAGAAAGGCATTTTCTAACTCTATTCTTTTTCCTAGTGATGGATGATAAGAATGTGGCCAAGCTTAACGAGCTCATCCAACAGGGGTAAGACTGGACGGCTCCATCTAATCAACATGGCTTAAATTAGAAATAGTTACTCCATTGTTTGTTGCATTGTTTCTACATTTTAAAATAAACAGTTAAAACAAACTTGTGTGTGTGTGTGTGTGTGTGTGTGTGGCTTCATGGTTTTGTTCTCCCAGGGCCACCACAGTGCGTTCCAAAGGCAGGAACCTGCGCATCAAAGCTCCCATGTGCCGTGCGCTCAAGAGACTATGTGACCCAGATGGTGAGTTTGTGCCCGCGATCACACACAGCAGGAAGAGTCAGAACACGAACATTGACGCATGTGGGCAGGAGGAGATGGATCTCCATGGCAACACTCATAAAGGGGGGCGATATGAGTAGGAGGCGATGCAGATCACCTCAGGACAGGAGACAACAAATCATCGCTTTTTTCTTCTGGTCTCAAATTTTCCACATCATTTTCTCTCTTGCTTTCTTTTCCCCATCTCCCAAGGAGTGAGTGATGAAGAGGACCAGAAGCCAGTGCGTCTCCCTCTGAAGGTTGCTGTGGAGCTGCAGCCACGTAGCAACCACTCCTGGGCCCGTGTCCAGAGTCTGGCACACAACCCCCGCCTCCGGTCAGTATCAACTCACCATCCAAGCAGGAGTCAGCTGTTGAAACCATAACAAAATGCTCTCCTGTTTGTGTAAAAGGCTATGGTACAAGGCTGGTGACAGGATACCACTCTGGAATTCATAGACAGAGCTATGGATGCAATGACAGACCACCCATGTTTTCAGAAATGTAGTTAGAACCATGTCTTAAGGCTGTCAAATGTTTTTAATTTACTTTGTTTCATAAACAGTTTAATCAGTAAAGCTTTTCAGTAGATTACATAGCTATCTGCCAGTATGGACAGGAACATTTGTTATTTTCGTTTCCGTTTGTCAGTCCCCTAGCTAGCATAGGTAGACAATCAGTAACAATAAGCTTTGTTTATGTAACAGTAAGCTAACGCATCAGAAAGGCTCAGAATTATTCACAAAAGTAGCACATTTCATAAACTTTTGATGAAACGAAATCACGTGCGTCAGCTAGCTGAAGCACTAGTAATAAACTACTGAAGCACTACGAAACATGGAGGAAACTCCAGGGGAATAGGTTCAGTAACTTCAGCCCTATCTTCTGCCCTCTGATTGGAAAATAAGTGTTCAGTGATTGGCTTCAATACATAAACTGCCTGCGGTAGGTTGTGACCAACAGTTCAGCTACTCCTGAGGCATTTCTAAGTTGTTTTTCATCAATCAATGGACTCAGTTTTGCAAATTAATTAAATACCACATGGAACTTAAGCCCTTTTTTATAATAAAATGGATAAAAATGTTCCTCAATGAAAGTTTTAAAAACTAAAAACTAATGTTCTCTCTTCTGTGGGGTGGTGCAGGATGGTGGTGGAACTACACAGGAAGGTGTCCAGCCTGATTGAGTTTCTGAAACAGAAGTGGTCAGTCCAGGACCAGCGCATTGTATCCTTCCATATAACTGCACTCATATCTGTCTTCTGTCCTACAGCAAATCATCTTAAACACAGTTGAATTAAAGCCCCATATGGAGGGTTTCCTATTTAATGTTGACTTGCTTGCTATCTGCTCATTCATGTTAGTAAAAGACATTCGGTGTCTGATTAAGCACAGGTGATCCTTCTGAGCATCGGTTGGTTCAAAACAATCGTTCCAGTCTCGCTAGCCAATGTTTAGTGACACTCCTTGACCTCGTTCAGCTGAAGAGCTTGCAGGAGAGGGAGGCACTAGAGGGAACACAGCAGCAGAATGGCGCTAGAAGCAGCCCTTCCCTCCCCTGCCGGGTGGACACCGAGGACCTATACCTGTACCCGGCCGAGACCAGCACCTTGACAGCCTTGCCTGGTGTGGCCCGTGTGGTGCACTCCAAGGCGTCCTGCACCGTCCATTGGCAGGAGAGTGGCAAGGCCCGGCCTGGCCCCAAGGAGCTCAACCCCAGCGCCCAGATACTGGGCATCCAAGGAGTCCCGCTCCCTCGCGGTGGGGGTGCAACAAAACCCGGCCGTGGCGGTGACACACGTCGGGTCTTGGGAGAGTCCCCCGTTTCCATGCCGGAGATGCCTGAAGGAGGAACATTGGGGGGAGGAGCGGTTCCAGAGGACAGCAGTCAGAACCAGCCCTCTGTTGCCCCTTCTTTGTCTCTGCTGTCTTCGGCTCAGAAACTGGAGGGTGGTGCGGCGCTGGGACAAACAGCTGAGGACAAGGGGTCAGTGGGATTAGTGGAGGAAGCTCTGGGGGGCACAGATGGAGAGAGGGGCTCAAGTTTTCAGGATAAGTGTTGCAACTCCGTTACTGAGCCGCGTAGGAAAGAGGAGCAGATACAAGGTGTTAACAGCGTTCACGCCTCGTCTCCAGAGAGGGAGTCCCTCTCCCCGTCTGAACCACTGGCTCCCACTGAACCAGTAATGGGACAGGTGGACGACATCCCTCCGGACCAGGGGCAGGGGAGCGTGGTAGCTCAAGGAAAGGAGGAGCCTGGCGGAGGATGCAGCCCCCAATCCCTGGTGGCCAGCGGGAGGTCGGCCCAGCAGATCCGCGAGGAGGGCTGGTGCTCGCGGGGATCGGACTGCAGTGTGACCCTGGCTGAGGTTTACCTAATGCTGGGCAAACCGGGGAAACTGCAGTTGGAGTATGAATGGCAGCCAACTGCAGTCCAGGAGCCGGAGGAGGGGCTACATAGACAGACACGCCCTCAACTGCAGTCGCCACTCCCGTTGCCCCCTCCTTCCACCCACCGTGTCCTGCGCTGTCTGCTCCGACTGGTATCATCAGAGGTCAACCCAAAACCTGTGAGTCGACTCCACCTAGTACAGCAAGCTGCTGTCCTGTAGGTTCTTTCCAACCTTAATCTAGCACACCTGATTCTAATAGCTATGCTGTTGCCGGTTTTCAGAATTTGAGAGTGGGCTTGTTCTTTTTGCATGTTTTTTCTGGACCGTTTAAACAGTGCTGGATAAGAAGAGCAAATGTCTCTGACTGACTGAGTACCCCTTGTTAAATAGCGTAGTGGTTAGCGAAGCGGACCTGCAAACTGTAGGTCTTGAGTTCGGATCTCCTCACTGGCAAAGCGAAGTACGCATTATGAATTATTCCGTATAGACGAAAACTTCACTAGCTAAAACCTTCAATGTCTACATTATAGTAAGTCTGAAATAAAACAGTTTGCAGATTTTTTAAGTATGCTTCTGTTGGATCAGGATGGGGTACACATTTGCTGACTACAACATACAGTAGTTACGTTATAGTAAGCCTTAACAAAAACTGTATACAGTAATATTGCCACCCTTTCTGTCAGGGAAAAGTTCATCTTTAGTCTTGTTAGCAGTTGCTTAAGTCTTATGAATATCCCTAGGAAGATAGTAGATACTAGTAAGCCTATTACTGGCTAATAAGCTGTTAAAACGGCCAGTGGCAAAAGCCATACAGTTCATAGACGCTATGAAACTTTGTTTATACAGTATTGTGACTATTTCTGGTAGATTCCACGATTCTCTCATCTTTTCACATTAAGAAAAAGTTATCGTCACCTTTATTAATAGTTATTGTATCAATGTCATTCACGAATGAAAGAACAGAATATGTTCTTATGCCATGAAATGGAATAGCTTTGGCAAACTTGGTAGCATTATTATTATTATAATAATAATAATAATAATAATAATAATAATAATAATAATAATAATTATTATTATTATTATTATTATTATTATTATTATTATTATTATTATTATTATTATTATTATTATTATTATTATTATTATTATTATTATTATTATTATTATTATTATAATAAAAAAATTGCTGTTGAAACGGCCAGTGGCAAATGAGGATTTTTTACTTGGCAATACTGACACTCATCAATTGTATAGCTCTGTGGTGTAGTGGTTAGTGGTTAACGCCCACGTGGGCGTCCCTGGCTTGAATCTCAAGAGGGCAACACAGGCTGGCCTGGTTTCTTGTTTGCTTCCATTTGTCTCTCGGTTTGCGCATCATCCGATTTGTCAAGCATTTCACTTACACTGTGTGCTCTTCAAAGTATTTCCTGCAGTACTTTAGATGTTTGGTCGGTATGGTTTAATGTTAATTATTAGTCCCAATCAAATGTATGAATACCGACCTAATTTGCCTACTGCCAATCAACACTTATCAGTTGACCGTATTGTCTTTTTTTATTATTGGTCAAAAAGCTGCATATGATGCTGAGACTGGCTACATCATCAGGTCATAGCAGGGTTCCAAAAACATGAATAGAGTCCTATGATTTTTTTGTGTGAAACAGGATTATGGTACTATCCTTTGAAAATACAACATCACACAGAACATTACTATAGAAATACCACAAAATTGAATGTCCATGTTAGGGAACTACTTATAGTCTAATTTAACTGTGCACACTTTCTAAATCAGGCCTTTCCAAAGATCTTTTAATCTGAATTTAATAATATTCTTGTTTCTAGCTATTGCATGTTAATATTTCCCTGTCAATTTTATTAACTTGGGAATATTACCAAGCAATGCTGGTGATGTTAACTTGTGTATTCTAGATGAATTGCAGTATTTATAGTCAGGTATAGCATATGCTATTTTCTGAACAAATATCCTATCTCCAAATAGGGTCTCAAATGAGACCACCTGGTTGTATTTTGTTCCTGAGTTTAAGCCAAATGATAACCACTGTTTTAAAAGGATGAGGGTGAGTGCACATTTCTGGAGACATGGAAAGAATACATACAAAGATACTTTCAGGCAGACATTGTTAATCAGTGACATAATTTATCACCTTGAATTAATGTTGCATTCTTGTTCTAATACTCTCTCCTTTCTCTGTTTCCTCTCCCAGATGCCAGATCTGTGCACCACAGCTACGTCTCCATTGAAGCCATCCCAGGAAGAGCAGGCCCTGACCCCTCCAGGCAAAGCCCTCGCCTCTGGGGTGCGCAGCCCCAACTGTGGTCGGCAGCAGCCCCTTGGGGTCCGAGGGGCAAAGCTGATGTTACAAAATGTTGGCTCTTCAGGTAGCTTACAATTATTTTCTTTCTCCACTCACTAGTGCACAAGTGAAAGACCTATGGCTCACTCCCCCTATTCCTGCTGAGCAAAGGACGTTGTAAAGACGTCTTTCAAATTGTTTTGCTCAGTGGGTTAAGCCTCAACGCAATAACTTACCATTGCTCAAACTCAGGGACATGGCACCATGTGGAATTACCTGGGAAGAATATGGGGTTTTGAGGAAAGCCGTGTTTAGTAACACAACCAGCAGTACGTATGGAACCTACAATAGTCAAGAAGTGTGGTTGTGTTAAATATAATGGTTTAGATTTTCTTCCTACATACGTCTCTGATTTTGGCTTCAACAGATTAACTACAAATCTATAACTAGATTTCCGATGAGACTAAGGAACACTGTTGTCTGCTGTTTAAATCCCTTCAGAAAAGGGCCGTGATGTAAATCAGAACTGGGGAGATAGATTTCTCTTACATTTTACATTACATTTGGCCATTCCGTCAGAGCACTCGACATTAAAATCAAACATATTTTTTTCCTGATCTTCCTTGAAGCATTTCAACTTACTACCTATTATTATTATGTTTATTATTTTTATTATGGCAAGTCAGTCTCACAATTGTGAAAGTCTGTCATAGCGCCATTTCAGAAAGCAAACATTAGCCGTTCATTCTATTAACAACACTTTTTTTCTAATCGGGTCATTGGCTATAACAAAATGTTTTGGAATCTTTGCACCAAATTTCTTCTCGAGTCACGTTGATGATTTTATGGCTACAATAGTTGTCTTTTTGTCTTGTACCTGCTACTTTGTAAAGCATCTGATGCACAGCAACGATGCTGACTAGCAATCACCTTTGAAACCCTCATCAGGTCGTAACCTCTCACGTGCTCTGCTTACATCCGGGGGGGATTCGGACGGCGGGGTGTTCGCTGTCCCCACCACCCTACCCCCGAACAGCTCCCGACACTCCCGCATGTTCTCGCCCAACAAGGAAGCGGAGCTCGCCTTCCGACAGCAGCTTGACTCCATCAGAGTAAGGCATTTTAGCGTTCTATGCACTCTTTTCTTCCCCCTCAATACTCTTCTCTCCATTAAGTTTTGTAAATTTGAGTAATTTAGCAGATGTTCTTATCTTGTACAACTTAGGTAGTGCATACATTTGTGAAACAACTACAAAACAACTACAAAACTCAGTGTCAGTCAGTGCAAAATTTTGTTCAGCTGGTAACTAGTAAATTATTATCAGCTAAGTACGGTGGCCTGGAAGTCCAAAACACAACTACCAATTCACAGAAAATACTGCCACATATACTGCAAAACATAACCATTAATACGACGACACACTCCCAATTCAATACAATACCCCTGCCACAAAATGTAACGCACCCCACAATACGAAACCATAACCACTAATACGATGACACACTCCCAATATAAATACTCCCCCAATAATGCACAACATTACCACTAATACGATGACACACACTCAATACAATAACCCTTACCCAAATATAAATGCCCTCCCTCCCATATGAAATGAAAAGTCAAAACAAAAAGGGTTGCTCCAGGGCTATCATCACTGATGGGATGCACCCTCATTCATGGTCAACTGAAAATAGGAAATTATTTTATTTCTACTGTGAAGGAAGATAATTCAACGAGTCACAAAAGTTTTGAAGATGCTCTGACCCATCTGTCTCTCTCTGTCTGTCTCTGTCTGTCTGTCTGTCTGTCTCTCTCTCGCTCTCAGTCTGTCTCTCTCGCTCGCTCTGTTTCTGTTTCTCTGTCTGTCTGTCTCTCGCTCTCGCTCTGTCTCTCGCTCTGTCTCTCGCTCTGTCTCTCGCTCTGTCTCTCGCTCTGTCTCTCGCTCTGTCTCTCGCTCTGTCTCTCGCTCTGTCTCTCGCTCTGTCTCTCGCTCTGTCTCTCGCTCTGTCTCTCGCTCTCGCTCTGTCTGCCACGCTCTGTCTGCCACGCTCTGTCTGCCACGCTCTGTCTGCCACGCTCTGTCTGCCACGCTCTGTCTGCCACGCTCTGTCTGCCACGCTCTGTCTGCCACGCTCTGTCTGCCACGCTCGCTCTCTGTCTCTTATTCTCACGCTCCATCACAATTTCCTTCTCTCTTCATTCCATCTGATAATATTTTTTTTTTTTTCTCTCTTAAAAACAGTCAGATATTTTCTTGTCAAAACAGAGGAAGAACAGGAGCCGGCCGCTTCGAAAGCCCCTTGTTGTCCAGGTAAATCTCTTTGGTTTAAACCGATGTTCTGTACGCCTGTTGGATTGCCAGTTGTTTCTCAGGTCTGGAAACTAACATGGTAGCTTGAATGCTAAGTCTTCAACCCTCAGGGATCCCAAGACATTTCACAATTTAGTTGTAGCCCTGAACAGGCACACCTAATTGACTTTAAC
Organism: Esox niger; assembly: GCA_016801105.1. Lineage (NCBI taxonomy): Eukaryota > Metazoa > Chordata > Actinopteri > Esociformes > Esocidae > Esox > Esox niger. Next base: position 44,051 of record JACXGJ010003318.1, read on the forward strand.
AAGGGCTTGATAATTAGCTGACTAATAAGATGTGCTAGCTCTGGAATAGAACAAATACATAGAACTGCTTTGGAGAGGTTTCAAGTCCTCTGTAATGCCTTGTGATTTATCTTTTTCTTCAGAGAACGCTGCTCCCCCGCACCACTGGAGACACTCCCCAACACGTGTGCTCCTTCTCCATCCTCTCCAACTCTTCTGCAACAGGTTACACAGCTCATAACTGGACAGACAACTAGCTTTAAATTGAATGTAATCAGAATTGCATTGGGCTTCGGCCTCGCATGGGACAGTTAAACTATTATTGGCCATTATGATTTTCTTTTTCAAAAGTCCAAGCCTGCAGAGAAAGTGTTACTAGATTTGTGGATGTTTTTTGTAAACAAAACTGACAGTATTAAAAGTATGAAAATAAATTATAGCATCAAAGTACTTTTTAAAAAGAGAATGAAAACGGCAACCTGATTTATTATATCATTTCTTTACTCCTCCAGGAACAGGTTCCTTCCGACCAATCCAACCCCGTCTCTCTCCATCCACCCGGCCACTTCTCCCCAGAACTCCGTCCGTCACGTCTGCCCCTGGCAGGTCCAATCAGCTCTCAAGTACGTACCTCAGTTATATGGCAGGCAAAAAAATTATATATTTTCTGATCAACTGGGTTTTTTGGACCTGTTTAACTTTCACTCTTTAGAATGGTTTACGAAAGATTCTTACAACAACATTGGTTTCATTTGCGGTCCTGCAGCTAAGGGCTCCAACCAAAGGCAGTTTAGATACGCAGAGAAAAATAGATTAAGCCAGGCAAAATTATAAATACATATTCATTACTGAATATGTTGGAATTATGAATGCAAATAATTGATTGTGAAGATACGCACATTTAAATGACTGAGTCTTCCAGTTTTATCATGCAGTGAGAAATCGTCTGTATGCAGATTTCAACAATATCATGTGCAATATGAATTATTTTGACTTATTGTTAATTAAGTGCGCTTTTCTGGAATGACATAGAACGCATTTTAAGACAAGTCAGAGCCTTAGTTAATTGTCCATTATTTCATGGTTGTTTCTAAATGAGGCACTTTTCATGTTTAGTTATTTATATTTTGTAAAAGGAAACAAGAAACCAGGCATGCCTAGTTCAGCCGGCCCGTAATAGAACAGCATATTAGCCAGTAATAGGCATAACCAGAATCTACTAACATACTTGAATAGTCATAAAAAGTAAGTAATTGCTAACAAGTCTGCCAAAGCTATTCCATTTCATGGCATAAGAATTTTTTTCTTTCTTTCATGGCATAACAGCATAATTCTTTCTTTTATTTGTGATTGACACAATAACTATCAATGTTTTCATCTATACGGAATAATTCATAATGCGTACTTTGCTTTGCCTGTGAGGAGATCCGAACTCGAGACCTACAGTTTGCAGGTCCGCTTCGCTAACCACTTCGCTATTTAACAAGACTGACGGGGTGACGGAATCCATGCCAAATCTCCTTAATCGGTGTATGAAGAAGAGCTGTTTCCTGATGTTAGAGTGGTGAGACCAGGTCAAGTCATCGCTGATGTTGACACCAAGGAACCGGATGTTGTGAACACTACTGTAGACGCATTGATGTGTATGGGGGCGTGGTCTCCCCGCTGCTGCTTCCTGTGATCTGAGGTGGTCCAAGCGGGGCTTAGTAGGGCTCAAGAAGAGTTGCACATCTTTTTCCACCCTCAGACAGGGTTTGTATTTGTTTTTCAGATGCATATGGCAGAAAATCCTGACTCTCATTGATTCGTAGATGCAAAGGGGACAGGTTTTTCCATTGCTCTTGAACTCAGTCTGAGAAATTCTGTTAGACCTCTGGCTGACTTCTGGATCTCAGCTCTATCTGTTAACCTCTGCTTCAGGGCAATATCAGTCGTCACATCTATCAAAGACTCCTCTATTTCAATAGCAATTCCAGTTGGCTATGCAGAGAATGGAGACTATGTTGTCCTTTTATCAAGATGAGCCTGAATAAGCACACACAGGTCAGCCTTTGAAACGTGCTGTCATTTAAACACTCCTGTAGTGCAGAGAAACCCTCAAAGTTCTCGTTATCCAGATGACTTTGCCACAGGTGTAGCTTTCTCATCCATGCTTCAATTTTGTGTTTGAGAGAGAAACAGTTTTCCCTTGCAGTCCCACTTTCAACTCAGTAAGTCATTTGAAAATGTTGGCTAGATCGGTCAGTTTTTCTACAATAAAAATGCTCTTACCTCATCTTAGGCCTCGTAAAGGTGTCTCAGGACATTACCCCTAGACAGCCATCATACTTCGTTGTGGTACAGTAACTAATGATGCTCTGCTCCAATCTCTTGACAGAGAATCTCGAAGAGCTGTGCACTTGTCGCTCTGGTCTTAATAAAACTGACTGTACGAACAGCTTCATCCATTACTTGTTTGCGCTGGGGTGGCATTTTCTTAAGCAATGGCTTGTCTGAATCATACAATGCATCCCAAAGGGTGCTATGGCCATTACTTTTGTGACTACACCATTGTATTTGCCTGTCATAGCTCAGGCACTGTCTGAGCAGATTCCCACACACTGGTCGCAGACTATTCCATGTTTGTGTACATGTGTCCAGCAAAATAAAAAGCTGATCACCAGTAGTGTGCCCAGAAGAGGCCTACAGAACAGTAAATCCTCATTTATTTCACTCTCCTCAGCCAATCTGGTGTAAACATGCACTTGTGCATCTCTGGAGACATCAGGGGTCTCATTCAAGTTGTAAAGGAAAATACACACAAAATTTTATCTTAGCGTTCACCTGCTCTTCCACGTCTCTTGTCAGTCGCCCAGTGGGGTTAGACACAATATCATCTAACACAGGTATCAGTACTAGCTGCTTGGTAGCGCTTTTGTAACACATAATTAAACATTTCTTTTATTCATCTTATTTTCTATTTTTCTTCGTGTTTCTCCACACTAACTTTAGCTCTCCCAATTCCATTGCCACCTATTAGAAAATGCTCTAGTGTTAAGCAGATCATTAGCCTAGCATGTGAACATGAAAAAAGTAACTGTAACTAATCATTGGGGCCTGCTAAATAGAAATGTGAAAAATGCCTTTTATTATGTGACTGGTAGGTGCTGCCATAGACAGAGCTTGTGTGCACTCCTAATATATTTTCTTTCGATATAAAAAAACTATATATTTTTAACATTGTTGTGAGTCAAAATTGAATTGGGAGGTCAGTGCAGATATTCAGCCCTAGTCATGGACCTGTTAGATACCACACAAAAAATATGTAACTTATTTTGGAATCCACCCATGTTTGACAATGAACATGTCATCCCGTGTCACATCCATTTTTTTAAACTGCTAAATAAATGTTTTTTCATCAATAAGACATTTATGCAATTAGTTTTTGCTATAGATACAAAATCACAATGCTAGTATTGTCACAACCACCATTTCTGTGTAATGATTGTGTCTCTGTTCCTTTTCTATCCATTTTTTTAAAAACTTTTATGCCCACCCGGACCAGGCCCATTTCTCAATGTACCTTAAGAACGTTGGCGCTGTTTATGGATACGTAGAGAATTTAGTCTTTCATGTCTATCATTGTTGTTCTGTCCAGGTGCCATTGACCTGGCAGCCAAGTCAGCAGGCATCATCCCAGGCAGCCCCTGCCGGGAGCTAGAGCCTCCTAGTCAAGAGTGCAGCCCCCTCCTCTCAACATCGGACTCTGTGTTGCATCCTGGTCTCCCCCAGACGCAGCTCCTCCAGCAGGTTTCCTCTGAGGTATATGGAACACTCAAACTGGGGGAATCTGTAACGCTGATATAGATCCAGTGTAGCGCAGTTGGTAGAACGTCCAGGGTTCTGGGTTCGATTCAAAAAGGTTCCAAAGCATTATTTACAATATTTTAGTACCAACACTAAGTTATGACTCAACTTTAAACTTTTTGTTGATTGTTAAAGTTTGGTTTGGTTGATTGGTGGAGTGTGCCCTCCATGCTTGTTCTGTTATCTGGCCCTGGTGTTTTCATTGATGTATAAAAAGTGGCAAATTTCTAGTCAATGCTCAAACACACAAATATTGACATGATAATACTTTCAGTTAGTATTTTTGAATGCAGCAGGGGCTGATGTTGTAATCCCCTGTTCTAATAAACTTGACCCTTACACTTTCACTAAATCTCTACTTGGTGTCGCTGCAGAACCACCTCCGTCCTTCGTCTCCAGGAGAGGCAGGTGACTCTCTGCTCTCCCCACCCAGCGTGGCATCTCTGCTGGACATCTCTCTTCCAGGACCACCGGAGGAGGCCATGACACCTGGAGGACCACAGACACATATCAGCGACTCGATCATTGAGCTTGCCATCAACTCTGCACACTACGGTAAGGGTTGTCTGGCATGTGTGCTTCAGTTGTGGAGCTACTGTAGTGTGGGGTTTTTGACCTAATTAAGGGTTTTTAAATCTCAGTCTCATTCTCTGTCTTTCAATTTAGTTCACACAGACATGAAGTTGTGGCTTTATTACAGTAACATTCAAATAAATTAAGTGGTCAATTTGTGGCAGGTAGGCAACAATAATTTTCTCTCTCAAATAAATTTAAAGGGATGGTGTGAGAAACATTTGTTTACATTGCCCAAGTCATGGGAAAAATGGAAGGATGATTTACAGTATTGAAAATATGAACTAAATAGTGCAATAGAAGTTTGCATTAAAAAGCTATATGCAGTGTTGCCACAATGGGCATATCAATGCTAGTATAAACGACAATAAAATGAAGAGATTACATCTTCTCTAATGTACTAATGGCAGGAAATTAGTAAGTACAGCTGCTGTTCGTTCTCCTTGCTGAAAGAAACGTAAACACAGGCTTCCTTGAATAGAATTGTAGTAAATATAATCATGACATGTTAAACTTTAATAGGCTTTATAATATTGTTGTAGGCGTTATTAACATACTTGAGTTGCGCTAGATACTAAACTGCCCTATTTGTTTTTAAAAGGTGAGACTACTATATGTTACAATATCATACGGTGGTGTAAGACTAAACAATAGAATACTTACTCCTGCTTAATTTTTATTTGATTGGAGTAGTACCAGTTTTCAGATGAGGGTATTTAAATTGTTTGTGGCTTCTCTGTTGTGAATTAATATAATACATTGTTTTATTCCCACCAATTACACTTCTGCGCACAGCGTATTACACCTTCCATGGGTACAAATGTTTGTTTTGTCGCCTATAAATTATGTTGGACAGGTTTTTAAATCCGGACATTGTTTAGCCCTAGTTGTCAGGTATTCTGCCATCATGTACAGACTATTTAGGACAAGCAGCATTACAATTTCATTTACTTATTCCACTGTGTCAAATAGAATAAGAAAACAAACATTTCTGGATTTGTGATCAGGGGATTTTCTAAATTGCCATGAGAAAATGTAAATATGACCAAATGTGTACTTTGGAAATTGTTCATTTAAAATATCACATTAAAAATAATAATCTTCATCGTGCACAGGACAGTGAGTAAAACAATGCTCTCTGCGTCCTCCCCCAAGATGGAAGTCCCAAATTATATTTGTACATTTTGGGGAAATCTTGCTCTTTCAGATTTATTTTTTTACATGTCAGGAACTGGAGCTTGGTCAGGTGGTGAAGTGATTGCACAGCCTTTCCTTTACAGGCAGACGTTTTTTCATGAGTTATTTGTAGGGTTCTATAAACAAATTCTTCTGTCTAGCTTTTGTTTTTTTATGTAAATACTTCTACTGCAACCACCTTTTATATTGGTCAAGAATTAGGTAGTTGTACTTAATCAACTAGTCTTGTTTTTGGTCAGATTAAATGTTAACACCATCTGAGCATAAATTGCAATAGTTTTTCATAAAAATTATGAATAGGGCTGCAACAATTATTTCACAAAATCTATGTTTTTGACAAGATAAATCTTTTCAATTATATTTCGGATGTCAATTACTCATTTATTTGTATCCCCTTACTAGCCTACATACAGTCCGATCCCAAAGTATTAAATTCCTTTGTTTTTGATGGTCACTGTTAAGACATTTTGGGTTTAAGATAAAAAGAAGAGTATTAGACGAGTTCAGAATTTCAGCTTTCATTTCCGGGTATTCACATCTAGATGTGTTAAACAACTCAGGACATACAGTGGGGAGAACAAGTATTTGATACACTGCTGATTGCAGGTTTTCCTACTTGCATAGCATGTAGAGGTCTTTAATTTTTACCATAGGTACATTTCAACTGTGAGAGCCAAAACCCAGAAAATCACACTGTATGATATTTAAATAATTATTGCATGTCAGGTATTTGATACATCAGAAAAGCAGAAATGTGATATTTGGTACAGAAACCTTTGTTTGCAATTACAGAGATCATATGTGTCCTGTAGTTCTTGACCAGGTTTGTACACACTGCAGCAGGGATTTTGGCCCACTCCATAGACCTCCAGATCCTGCATGTTTCAGGACTGTCGCTGGGCAATACGGACTTTCAGCTCCCTCCAAAGATTCTCTATTTTGTTCAGGTCTGGAGACTGGCTAGGCCACTCCAGGACCTTGAGATGCTTCTTACGGAGCCACTCTTTAGTTGCCCTGGCTGTGTGTTTTGGGTTGTTGTCATGCAGGAAGACCCAGCCACGACCCATCTTCAATGCTCTTACTGAGCGAAGGAGGTTGCTGGCCAAGATCTCGCAATACATGGCCCCATCCATCTTTCCCTCAATACGGTGCAGTCGTCCTGTTCCCTTTGCCAAAAAGCATCCCCAAAGAATGTTTCCACCTCCATGATTCACGGTTGGGATGGTGTTCTTGGGGTTGTACTCATCCTTCTTCCTCCAAACTTGGCGAGTGGAGTTTAGACCAAAAAGCTCTTTTTGTTTCATCAAACCACATGACCTTCTCCCATTCCTGCTGGATCATCCAGATGGTCATTGGCAAACTTCAGACGGGCCTGGACATGCGCTGGCTTGAGCAGGGGGACCTTGCGTGTGCTGCAGGATTTGAATCCTTGACGTTGTAGTGTGTTACTAATGGTTTTCCTTGAGACTGTGGTCCCAGCTCTCTTCAGGTCATTGGCCAGTTCCTGCTGTGTAGTTCTGGGCTGATCCCTCACCTTCCTCATGATCATTGATGCCCCACGAGGTGAGATCTTGCATGGAGCCCCAGACCGAGGGAGATTGACCGTCATCTTGAACTTCTTCCATTTTCTAATAACTGCACCAACAGTTGTTGCCTTCTCACCAAGCTGCTTGCCTATTGTCCTGTAGCCCATCCCAGCCTTGTGCAGGTCTACAATTTTATCCCTGATGTCCTTACCCAGCTCTCTGGTCTTGGCCATTGTGGAGAGGTTGGAGTCTGTTTGATTGAGTGTGTGGACAGGTGTCTTTTATACAGGTAACTAGTTCAAACAGTTGCAGTTAATACTGGTAATGAGTGGAGAACAGGAGGGCTTCTTAAAGAAAAACTAACAGGTCGGTGAGAGCTGGAATTCTTACTGGTTGGTAGGTGATCAAATACTTGTCATGCAATAAAATGCAAATTAATTATTGAAAAATCATACAATGTGATTTTCAGGATCTTTGTTTTAGATTCCGTCTCTCATAGTTGAAGTGTACCTATGGTAAATATGAGAGACCTCTACATGCTTTGTAAGTAGGAAACACTGCTGATTTTGCAGGTTATCAAATACTTGTTCTCCCCATTGTACCACACTTTGAACCCACCCATTTTTCAAGTGAACAAAAGTATTGGAACTTGTGATTGACATATGTTTCTTGTTGCCCAGGTGTTGCCTTTTTAGGTTAGTTGTTCAAACATTAAATTGCTCTGTATGACTAGTCTAAGTTTCCATCCTTGGTTTAAATTTGTAAAGACCGCATTTTTTGTTAGAGTTTTCTGTTACATGTGATATCCATGAACAAAAGAATGTATGGTATGTTTCAGCATTTGGTCAAAAGCTATCCATCAAGCTTTTGACAATCACATGGGCAACTCCTAGCAGGAGGTATGGACAGGAGGTGTGGGGCCCATAATTTTCAGGCAACACGTCCTATCTATACTCCTTTGCTCAGAGTTAGTCACTATATCTGTGTTGTGTTAAGTTTCTCAAGCCTACTTTCTCTCAAGAGGATAAACCAACATGTAGACCAGAGAGCTGTCTATGGGAGAAAAGCAAGCCATTGTCAAACTGAGAAAAGAAGGAAAATCAACATGAGCCATTGGGCATAGCAAGCACAACAATTTGGAATGTCCTGAAAAAGAAACTACTGGTGTACCGAGCAACAGACGTTTAACAGGCCGGCCCAGGAAAACAACAATAGTTGATGACAGAAATATTGTGAGAACCCCCAAAACATCACCAGCGACCTCCACAGTGCAGGGGTAAAGCTATCACAATCCACTGTTCGAAGAAGACTCAGAGAGCAGAAATATAGAAGCCACACCACAAGATGCAAACCACTCATCAGCTGTAAGAATCGGAAGGCCAGATTTGCAAAGAAGTTCAGAGATGAGCCACAAAAGTTCTGGAACACAATCTTATGGACTGATGAGACCAAGATGAATCTCTACCAAAGTGATGGAAAGGCCAAAGTGTGGAGAAAGGACCTGCTTATGATCCGAAGCATACAAGCTTATCTGTGAAGCATGGTGGATGTAATTTCATGGCTTGGGCGTGCATGGCTGCTTCTAGAACTGGCTCATTAATATTTTTTGGTGATGTAAGTGGTGATGGTAGCAGCAGACTGAATTCAGAAGTGTACAGAAACATTTTGTCTGCCAATTTACAGAGAAATGCATTGAAACTAATCAGGAGGAAGTTTATCATACAGCAGGACAATGACCCAAAGCACACTGCCAACAAAACAAAGGACTTCATCAGGTGGAAAAAGTGGAAGGTTGAAGATTGGCCAAGTCAATTACCTGACCTTAACCCAAAAGAGCATGCATTTCCCCTCCTTAAAAGGTGACTGAAGGGAGAAATACCCCGAAACAAACAAGAACTGAAAGAAGCTGCGGTAAAAGCCTGGAATAGCATCACAAATGAAGAATGCAACAGTTTGGTGATGTCGCAGGCTTGAGGCAATTATTGCACGCAAGGGTTATGCCACCAAAAATTAAATGTTATTTACTTTAAGATTATTTGTTCCATTACTTTTGCTCACCTAAAATGCTGTGGTATAATACAAACGGTATGTCCTGAGTTGTTTAACACATCTGGATGTGAATACCAGGAAATTAAAGCTAAAATTCTGAACTCTTGTCTCATACTCATCTTTTGATCTGTATGTTTGGCAGCTCTGTTTGAGTAAAGCAATCTCATACACATTATCTGAAACATTTCTTAGCTTGCAGGTAGCAGCAGGCTACACAGTGACTATGCAGGGGAAAGAATCAAAATTGCTGGATAATTAAGAGAAAAATAAAGATATCTATGCTGTAATAAGGCTCAGAATTGTCTTTTGAAATGGACAGGCCTTTTGGGTCTCCATATTTAAAAACGTATATGCCAAATAACACCATTTACATGTCAAAAATGGTAGACTAATCAGGACTCAAATATTGCTGCGTGTGCTACTCAAAGTAATGTTTACATATTTTTAACATAGTCATTACGCAATCACTTGTAATTTATGTCACTGAGATTCACTATGATGCTTAGGTTCACACACTTACAGCTGAGCTAAGATGTTTAGGGTAACAGAGCTGCGTAGTTGCCCATTCTGTACCAGTGTACAATGTACTGTACCATAGTGGGAACACACTGCAGCAGACAGACAAAAAGTGGAAAGTATTTGGAACTTAACATAAAAAATGTGTGACTTCTATTGACATCATGATCAATGGCCCAATTACATTTATAGCATTCACCAATCAGCCATAACTTTATGATCACCGATGTGACTAACACTGACATTATGTGAATAACACTGATAATCTCATTTTCATGACACCGGTCAGTGGATGGGATATATTAGGCAGCATGTGAACATTCTGTCCTCAAAGTTGATGTGTTAGAAGCAGGAAACATTTCTTGTGTAAGATCTGAGCAACTTTGACAAGGGTCAAAGTCTGAGGGTTAGATGACTAGGTTAAAGCATCTCCAACACCGCAGCCCTTCCCGGTCTGCAGTGGTAAGTACCTATGAAAAGTGGTCCAAAGAAGAAAAAGCGATGAACTGGGTCATGGGTAGCAAAGGCTCATTGATGCACATGGGGTGCGAAGGCTTGCCTGTGTGGTCCGATCCAACAGATGAGCTACTGTGGCTCAAATTGCTCAAAAGGTTCATGCTGGTACTGATAAAGGTGTACACATTGCAGTTTGTTGTGTATGGGGCAGCGTAGCCGCAGACCAGTCAGGGTATCCATGCTGACCCCTGTCCACTGCCGAAAGCGCCTATAATGGGCACGAGAGCATCAGAAACGGACCAGGAAGCATTGGAAGAAGGTGGCCTGGTTTGATGAATCATGTTTCTATTTACATCACGTGGATGGCCGGCTGCGTGATTTGCTTACTTGTGGGAGAACACATGGCACCAGGATGCACTATGGGAAGGAGGCAAGCCGGCGGAGGCAGTGGGATTCTTTGGGCAATGTTCTGTTGGGAAATCTTGGGTCCTGCCATTCATGTGGATGTTCAATCAATCAATCAATCAATCAAATTTATTTTATAAAGCCCTTTTTACATCAGCAGTTGTCACAAAACACCCGGCCTTAAACCCCAGGGAGCAAACAACAGTAGTGATGAACTTCAGTGGCTAGGAAAAACTCCCTAAGAGGGCCAAATTTAGGAAGAAACCTAGAGAGGAACCAGGCTCCAAGGGGTGACCAGTCCTCTTCTGGTTGTGCCGGGTGAACATATT